>JASANE010003795.1:0-10749 GCA_030248225.1 Trileptium ribeirensis
GTGGGTTACCTCACCTGAAGTTGAAACCCATCGTTTGTCGCATCTCATGCCCTATCCCCTCTCCATCCTGCGTAAAGGGATGAAAATTTGTGGAAAATTCGACACGAGTTACCAAAATTTGGGAAATATTAACAAAGTCTGGAAAAATCTGGCATAAATTGAGGAAAGATTTAGAAAAATTTTGAATTCCTAAAAATTGCAAATGTTTAACCTACCCTGATTTATTACGCCTCTCTTCCGACGCGGCTCACCCCACCGTAGCCAATTACTCCTGAACCAACAGATTTTGCACACGTATAATATACGCGCATCCTTACTTAATTGATAAATACCTTTCACCTATTAGCTGTCAGCTTATGCTTTTGAACAGTTTTAACATTAGTGAGTATAATTGGAAAGCATTACCACTAACGTTGGCTTTACCCGAAAGTGGGTGGAGGGACCTAGATAAGTTATAGCGTTAATTTTAAAATTTCATGATATTAACGCCAAATCTATGTGAAGCTGTCAAGCTTTCCAAACTACAATTATATAAATGCAACAGACTGCACGTAAGAAGTAACTACAACTGTGATTGCGTAGACATGCCGTATTATAAAAATTCAGACCATAGTAGAGCTGTATGCAGGTCGTTACGTCCTCGATATACTAAATCCAAACCTCAACCTTAGCCTAAGCTAATGTCCTTATATGAGCCATATGGTGACCATAATACCAAATCCGAAAATGCACGCGGAGCCCATTACGTTGCTTTTTTAAACGAAATAACGTTACGCTCTTCCGCATAACTTGAGCCATATTTCAAACCATTACCACAATTTTCAATTGTCGGCTTTGATATTAACACATTTCGACCAGGCTTAGATTTGTAATACCTTTCCAGATGTTTCCATGCTAAAACAGGCTGAATGGATTAGTTGTCAGATAATTTTTTTGCAGATTGACAGTACGTAACTATTAAGAAGCAAATATTCACCAAAATACAATTAATAAGCATATTTGTGTTGAAGCAATACGGATACGAGTAAATAAAAATTATCCGACTTTTTTCCGACAAATCCCACGCATTTCAGATGGTGAATGTACCTATTCACATCTGCTGGCGCTGAAGCTGCTGCGATACGTTCGATCAAGCTAACTTCTTTTTCCATCACTGCTAACTCACCGAAAATTGTTGGCACTGCATTGGTCGTCTCTCTATCTATGAGAATCACCATCATTCCGGATCCTTACGTTTTGGTCATATTGGAAATATACAGCTGCGACGCCTGAATTAAATTTATCACTTTACGAAAATTTGTGCATACATTCCAAACACATAAATGCAGTTGGGTAAACATTTTGACCTTAACTTCTGTGTTTAGTGGTAGAAAGTTGCGTCACAGTACGCAGTTCAACAAAGTAGGAAAAGCCTATAACGATGATTTTGATGCCTAGAGAGTAATACAAAGTACAGAGCCTAATAATATATATACTTTGAATTGCTTTTATGTGAGAAACTTATTGAATGTTAATGGAAAATTGCTCTGAGCTTCAAAAACTGATCTGGTGTAAATATTATATTTGCTTAGTAAAATAAACACTGCTAAGTTTTTTATTGAATAATGCGCAAACACTTCCATCCTTTGAGGAATCCCGTAAAATATGCATGATATCTTCCGCAGTATATTATTAATGGGTTAATTCCTTACAGGTCACTGATTCCAAAAGAACTTTTTGGAATGCTTGACGCACTGCTTATATGTTACAATGCAGAGACACGTTTTTTGGTGAAACCATATATATACATATATATATGTATATACATATATATGGAATTTTTCATATATATGACACAAATTTATATATACACACAAAACATTATAAGTATTTTGATTATACATACAAAACTTCTCACTACTAGTCCTATGTATCTACTATTTTGGCAAAATTTGACACAAGGGGTACGAGTGCTGTTTTGCAACGATACAACGTCACCAACCTGAATAGATGATACGGAGGTTGTTAGATTTATTTTAATGTTTTTGAAATTTTTTTAAACCCAGATTTGCAAGCAAATCACAAATTTAGGTACTATTCGGACCGTGCATTTAAATATATAATAACATAGAGTACATAAGCGGACTACTTAAAATATGAGCGAAAACAGATCGCAGATGCACACAAGAAAACCCAAATCAGAATTTTCCAAACAAAAAAGTCAATAAAACCCGTCGAACTCTCACAAAACTTCTGAATGTTTTAAGTTCGAAAATTGTTCTGTTGATCCGCGCCGTTGCAGAACATTCCATTAATATTCCACGCACGCTATTTCATTCAATTTAAGCCAATCAATTTAGAAAGCTTGAATTGAGCACTGAAGGTGCAGTTGAGGAATTTCAGGGAGGTAAATATGGATTAGCATTGGGGGTCCGACTCTTAGGGGCTAACATTATACCACCGGTTTATGGGCACCTGTGTTTTAGAAGACACCCTACGTAGCGTACCCTAGTACCTATGTGCATGCATGCCCATATCTGCGTACAACCAAATTCAAAAACGACAAAATTATATTTTTATTACTTTCGCCCTCCTCACAGCGCACCAACGGAACCAAAGTTAATTTTAAAAACGAAGTCTACGTATTAACGACTTAACTTATTTATTTAACCCTCAACTGTCAAGTTAATCGTTTATCCGCAAAAATCAAGAAACTCAATTTAATCAAGACTTTGAAAATTCCACTTTTTGGTATGTTTTAATCAGTGTCTAATAGCTCGAAAATGAGTGCTCTAAGAAAAAGATATCAATATACAAAAATGGTGTAGCTCACGAAGAGATAATTTTGTCTCCGTTTTCGAACCGACCCCTATGAGAAGAGAGATGGCACAAATCTCGGTGTACCTATGAGGATCAACATCAAGAAGGTTCCAATTCATGTCAGTTTTGTGAAAATTTTATGTAAAAATGATCAAGGGCGTCACCGGGGACGCCGGTTGTTCGTTCATTTTGTTCATTCATTTTGTTATAACACCATCAGTTAATATTATCAACTTTGTCAGGAAACAGCGGGATGCCTCCTTTCCCTTGCCCACTCCCTTTAGCGAAGCCCCTAAGAATGATTACAGCAGCGCAAGCACAACGCTAAGTTGCACGAGTTACTTGTATCGTATAAAAACATTTGCGAAAATTCATCACCCTAGTTATAGAGTTATATTATATGTTAAACGCAGCCGCCACTCTTGCCTTCATCTCTAGGGCACTTAAATCTCAATAGGTATATTTATATTATTTTATAGCATTTTATTATCAACGTATATCATTATCATTGATATTATTTCATTATCAAAATGAATTATAACACAGCGAAATTAATCACTAACAATAGCAATATATATATCAACAACAATAGAAGCCATATTCAACTTTGATCGGGATTTATGATAGGCTGGTAAGATGACACATTTTGCATTCTATTTATCGACATTCACACTATTGTCGATGATTCCTAACTATTTATGCAGCACTGATCGGAAATTTTTATCAGTAGCATCAACAGCGTTTGAGCCTTACAACATGGAGCAATGTAGCCAAATCAACGATGCAAATGATGGATACTATAACGATGGTAATAATTTGGCACGGAGCGTCATGAATCATGTGTTCGGCGGCTACGACAAGAACGTTGTTCCATCGGCAGGCGGTGTATTGGTCGTTCTCGATCTAATAATTCAAGATATCACATCGATATCGGAAATTACTCAAACTTTTACCACCGACGTTACGTTTAGTCAAATTTGGAACGATACCGGGCTTCGATATGATCGCTTTTCAAATTGTATGGAAAATCTTACGCTCGGACATCATATGATCGACGCTATTTGGATACCCGATGTTGGATTTGTCAATAGTAAACAAGCGAAAATTCACGACTCGCCAACACCAAATATCTTTTTGCTTATTTTTCCAAACGGAACCGTTTGGATCAATTATCGGTGAGCACCCAGTTCAATAAGATATTGTCTTTTCCACGTGTAAGCCTTTTGCAATATAAGGAATTTCAACTGTTTTTTCCAATAGGAGTCCAGTAACTGACGTTTAACATATAGCTTATTTTATTTCTTGCTGCGACCAATTTGATCCAATACTAGCTGAAGGGTGTGACGTTGTATCCTTAAAACGAACAGATTAACGGGCGCTCGGAGGGGGTAAGAACCCCCGACTTAGACGTGGGCTTCGTATCCGAACTATATAAGGGCCTTAGCTTAAATTAAGGGTACAGATTATGCCTCGCTCACGTTAAAATGTCCCCGCTGTTTGGAACTGGTCCAAATGTTGAAGACATTATAACGTGAACGCAGCATTATGCTTAGTACATCTCGAGCGACGTAGCCTGCATATAGCTTACTTGCCTCAGTTTGACTGTGACCATGATTTTTACTTAATTTTACGGTATTATATACGTAACAATGAAACATTTATAGTTATCGGCCTATTTTATTTGAATAAAAATCGCAACGCGAATATCGGTTCTACATAATATATTTGACTATGATCACTGCTAAATTTCGGGGATAAAATTTGTTTTTTCGTGATGATCGAATATTTCAATTAGTCTTGAAATTGAGTGAAATTAAGTTTGGATTTGAAATAATCTCCGATTAGCTTCAAAAATCATAATATGACACGCCAGACATTTTTGAAAACCTAATTTTTGAAAAAATTATTAAATGGTATCTTCGATTTTCAATTTAGTAGGCAGATGCCTTTGAAAGCATAAACGTATTATTTAGTTTAAATTTAGTGCCCAATCTGTTTGAGTATCCCCATGATGGCGCAAAATAATACTCAGATACTGTTAAATACAAGCTAAATTGTATTTATTTTTCATTTGTTGCAAGATTCGTGTTTTTGAACCATTGTTACATATATAACTTTTGAACACAAGGACCATTGTGTTTATACAATTTTGGGAGTCTTATCTTTAAACTTACGCCTGTTATACTGTGATCTATGTTCCTATATTTCTTCTCATTAATACTTGTGAGCCTCCATAGTACCCATATTTGTATATAAATTCGCGGCTTATCAAATCACATCAATACAATAAACGCCATAACAAAGGTCTTCAATCAACTTGCATTAATGCCATGTTAGTTCCGTAATGATTTTATGCGCTTGGAGCAATATTTAATTCTTTCGAAGTGGAATGGAACGAACCCAAATGTGGTAATTCAGGCGCCGGCGGGAGTTGAAAACCTACATTCTGGATCGGTAGGTCCGGACATCGCGCTTTGCATGGAATGTGCATGCTGGACTCTAGATAACTATATCATTATATCCAGCCTTTAGAACAGCCTGTATAACCATTATTGATACCCCTACACGCAATACGTACCAAAAATGGAAAACGCACTACATCTTGGAAATCGGGTTTGACAACCATAAAATGCCTGAACTCTTATGAAAAGGCATAATATAGTCAAATTGGAGTCTAGATAGCAAAACCATCGTGTTGGATAACCTAATAGGTGCTCATTGTAAGGTAAAACACGTAATAATTGCCGAAATTTGAAAAATCGCTATTTCTTGCAAAGGGTCGTCGAACCATATTTGAACCCACCACGGTTTAAAATGTGTCCCGCGGTTCATAGATCACGGGAAACTTACTAAGGATTTCCGGCGTGCTAATACAGGTCATCGGGTCAAGTGCTTGGTGTCATCGGGTAATCGGGTTATCGGGTTAACCCAGGTCACAGCATCCCTCGATATCTCAGGATTATATGCCAACATGTTCTGAAAATTTTGTTCATTGACTTGTATTGACTTGACTGGCACGGTTAACAAAGCCATGTTTAGTTCATTGTCTTACAACAGAGATAAAACTTTTATGATAATTATGTTTATCACTTATCTTCTATAATGTTAATCACTTATCTTTTATGACGCCATCTAGTAATTGCTGCAATACATATGTATGGCGTAGCCAGGAGTAATACTGTTGTTACTCATCTTCACCAATAGTAGTTAGCCGTATCTTTCCGAGCAAACCATCGCCAAATGTAAACTATGTCGATACCGAAAGGCTATGAATTCTGAGCTACGTCGCAGATAAGTATTGAAAAAATCAGGTGGCAAGTCATGCTTACTTGAATGTTTTGATATTAATGCATAGCTGTGCCTATTCCCGCGAGATATTTATTATTACTCACTGCACTATACACTTCGGTTTCCACTCATGCTTCGGTATAAATAGCTATGGGAATAGGTCACATAGAATGGGAATAATCATACTTCAGCGTCAGTTTATCGAAGGTAAACAGGGGCGTAGCAGAAAATCCGAACTGGGTGGGGCACCAAAGGTTTCCAGAGAGGCACAAAATCCGAACTGGAAATGAACGAAGGCTTTCTTGAGGGACACAAATTAGCTGTAGATTCGAACTTGGGGTTGGGGGGGACACCGCACTCCGTGGCCACCCTTGGTGACGCCCCTGGGTGCAAATGTAAAATTTATTATAACACAAGGATTTAGTATAGGCTTCAAATTGAACAGTTTAACACAGTCGATATACGTAAACATATCTGAACGTCACTATCCGCTGTGCTATTAAGTAACTGTGCTCGCTAAGCGTTGGGCTTACGAATTCATTGATTCACGTATATTATGTGCGGGTCACACAATAATGCGCCAAAGTATCACAATAATTTTACGGACAGTTTTGTGGTAGTTACAACCCTTTGTTGCGGAAAAATTTCCTCTACTGACAACTAAATGTTCGTAATAAATTTTATGCGCATATTTTATAAAGGACATGGGGAGTCTCAGATACCCTGCTGTCGAACAAAATGCCTGTGTGTAGAGAACATATATTCTAAAAATTGGGGACATTATAACGGAACGCAGCATAAAATTTTAAAATTGTTCATAATTCAACTATGGGTATGTTTTAACTATCTTTTTAGCAGAATGGTTTTGTTTAAATGACCTTTGACAAAATGGTGGACTTTGCCTTCGAAGATTACTTATAAAATGTTTAAGTGTCAAGATTACTTAATAAGTTTGTAAGGTTGCATTACTTTATTCGTAACTTTTAGCTTACATGCGGAACTATGCGCTTAACAGTTTATTACTGGCACACTATGGCTCATGACTTCATAAATCAAAAGTATTATATAAGAAAATTACGCGTAGCTTTTCAGTTATGAAATCTTCATCGTGCGTAAATTCTGAACTACATACGGTTAACTGTGCGTAACTTGAAAGTTATGCACGATAAAACGTGAATAAGCAAAACCTACGAGCGGTTAAACGTTCTTAAAATCTACGGGAGCTTAGCAGCCCGTGGTACAAAATTGGCGCACTGCTAAGTGAACGTGCTAGTTACACTTACATTATCGCGAAAACCAAAAACTTTCTCTATTTTGCGTGCATTATTCTATGAATTACGCATTACGTTTTTGTTAAGAGTGTACACAAAGAATTCTATCGAAATCATTCCATTCGAATATGAGATATGGATGACAGCGACAGATCAATAGCAAAAATTATCACAATTTTCTTCCAAGCGCCCTCAGCGGAAACTCCACTCGCTGCGATCGCTCCGTTTCAATAACGTGCTGTCGTATTAATTGGTATATACAATTATATCGAAAGTTAACTTGTTGGCTAACTATATCGAGGCGGTTAGTCGGATACTTAAGGCCTGTCATAACACGAGCGAATTGGCTAAGCAACGAACTTCGTTAACACAATGTTTCGTATTATATAATGTTTCCGTAGAGTAACTAAATAAGTTAGAGAAAGCACCCATATTGTTGACTCTCCGTGTAACTTGTTATTCGGTGTGACTCAAACGAATGGAGTGACCGTAAAATAATCATAATAATTAATTGCATTCGATTTATTACTCCAGAGTACGAGTAGAAGCTCGATGTGCAATGGATTTGTCGACATTTCCAATGGACTACCAACGATGTGTACTCGTTTTCGAAAGTTATTCCTACAATATGGGCAAAGTCCGGCTCACGTGGCGACCCTATGACCCTATAACGTTTGTGACTGTTGATAAGATGGATTTATTTGATTATCAATTTTATACTCTCAAATACGACAAAAATACCTATGAATACGCTGCAGGCAAGTCATAATTAGATACTTTGTTTATTTCATGAGTTTTCATTAGATTGCCTTCTTGGAAAGAACCGCGAAAACTTGGTGTCCCTTGCATCTTGAGAAGATACTATATATCGTGATTTCGCTCTACACAGAAAATGCTTATGCTTAATATAGTTAGCATAGCCTTATTCTAAATAAAAATTTATACGTCATTTTAAACATAATTCTGCTAAATAACTTAACTAGCTAAGCTAATAAAACTATTTAGTATTTAATAATATTATGTAACTTTTCCATTAGACTTGTGGATAAAACTGTTATGCTAAAAAGTTACCATAAGCTCAGCTTGTTTTTAGTATCGATTAGAAACTCGTGTTCCTTCTAAATATTTACAGATGTTAACTGCAAAAGTATGATATAGAAAAGTTTAGGAAAAATTTACCTAAAAAATGTTTTACCTAAAAAATTCTGCAAACAAAGCATTGCCCATATCTGATTTTGAACATTTTTAATAAATATATTTGGGAATGAGTTTTTTATTTTTATATCGTTATTTCTGTTAGTTTCGAGTTAAACGTTTCGTAAAGATGATTCAATGATATATTCTATATTTTAGGCATGTGGGATCAACTCACCGTACATTTATACTTTCGACGACGTCTCGGGTTTTATATACTTCAAATATACATTCCAACATTGGCAAGTGTCCTCATTTCGTGGGTTGCGTTTTGGCTTGACCATAACGCTTTGCCAGCTCGAATAAGTCTAGGTGAGTACCTCGATAATACGTAATATATTACAAAATTGCCTTGCATTTGCCTAATTAGAAAAGTTTATTCCCGTTAGTTTTAATTTTAAAAAGTGTAAAAATTTTCCAACAAAATAGTTGATTGTTCAGAGTGATCATCTATTTCTTTCTAAACGTATTTGCGGATACGTAAATGCCTCAATCACCTATCCGAAGCTAAATACTTTCAGGCAACTTGGCTAATGCCGAAAGATGCCTAAGTTTCCTAAGTGCCCAAGTTTTGTCAATAAAGTGGGTCTACCGTATGTGCCCACAACTGTATAATAGTTCGATAGGCTGAAATGCCGGCAGAAGATATCACAGATGCAACTGTTGCTTCTGAAATAGATCCTGAAATACGTATAAATATTAGTTTAAAATACAAAAAATAACTCATTTTATCAGATAAAAAATAAAGGTGCCACAGCGGACAATGAAAATCGTAAAACGAATTAAAGAAATCGCAGAGTTATAAAATCCACGTTATAGCTTTAAAACCTCTGACGTCCAATAGTTCGCGAATTCAATTTTTTTGGCTTAGATTTTTGCGGCTGCCGCACATCTTACCAGTTTAGCATAGTGTTGAAATTTCACCGAAAACGACCCAAAATGTTCCGACTAAGCCCGGCCGGTTGGAAATCAAAGACGACCCGCTCGGCTAGGAGCGGCGAGTTATAGAATTCAGCCCGGCCTGCTTGTTCTATGGTGCAAGTAAGCTCAGCGCGGCGCGCGAGCCCGGATATACCGGCCCACGCCGCGCCAGTGGCCCAAACTCTTATCTCTGCTACAAGCATATCATTTTGATTTGTGTCTTAAAAATTATCAAAAGATTTAAACAAAATAAACGGCTAAATCTTATTCAAAGCTTAAATATCTTAATGCATTTTTGTTCTCCAAAAATTTAAAATTAATTTACATTGTTAATCTTAAAAGTAAGTAACTCACAAATCACTACATACTTTGAATTGAACTATTTATCAAAAGCTGTATTTCAAGAATCTGTATAAACCCTGCACTTTTATAGGCGTAATTAGTCCAACCGCATGTGGGCAGATATTTTACTATCGTTCCAGGAGGACCCATTGTGACTTTATAAGACAAAACCTAAGCTAAAACAGGTTGTATTAAGGACTGTAAGGTATGCAATATGTTTCCCCATCTGATATGTTCGTATTTTACCCCATAAGATCAATTCTTCAATTAATTCTTTCATGTTTATTAATATGTATATATATGTTATATTAATATGTATATATTAAAATATGTATATTAATTCTTTCAAATTATCCCATAAGATCAATTCTTCAATTAATTCTTTCATGTTTATTAATATGTATATATATGTTATATTAATATGTATATATTAAAATATGTATATTAATTCTTTCAAATTATCCCATAAGATCAATTCTTCAATAAAATTCTTTCAAATTACCCCATAAGATCAATTCTTCAATTAATTCTTTCAATTATGCAGTATAATTCTCCATCTGATATGCTCGTATCTTACCGAATAACATCTTTACGGATGTATGCGGATGTATCTTTTCGCTTTTACGGTAGGGATACCCACACACTGATGAATATAGTAACTATGTCAACAGAAATCAACTGATATATTGCTAGAATTGATATATTATCAAAGTACTAGACCACAGTTACATTGACCAAATTTATCCAAAACATAGCTTAATGCAGCGTTTACATTATAAAGAACCCCCATGTGAAAGTTTTGTCCACCCTGATTGTCTCTTCCACCATCAATTATATGGTGTCTTGGACACCATAGTGTTTCTGATGGTAATTTAAGATAGTATACATAGGCAGTGCACTATCTAGCAATACGTAACTGAACCAAGGCTACATA
>JASANE010003796.1:0-25661 GCA_030248225.1 Trileptium ribeirensis
CCTTTTCAAGATCTGCATCATCAGTCCTAACGGCTGTGACAATAATATAGCAAACCGTGATAAATTTACACTATATATTGTAGTTGCAGAATTATACATTTTGGTAAACGCAAGCGTATATCAGTAATGCTTAAATCAAATATCTATACATCACCATCTTTGAGGGTTGGTGGTGAAAAAAGGTGTTACGTATTCAGAAAGTATTGAATGCTAAAACGATGCCAAAATATTTGATAGCTGATGAATGCACTACAATTATCTCTCTCCGTTTCAATTTAATAATGTTACTATTTCATGATGTGGTCTGTGAGATTGCCCGGTGCATTCAGCAACTGGTTGTGCAAAACGCACCAGGAGAGTATTCGAGAGCCGGTAATTCATAAACACTCGAAACACAATATTTCTGGTTGTCTGCTGTATTTTTATGAGTTTAGGATTTTACAAGTGAATGTTAACTTAGTTTAGATATAGATAGTATTATTGGTTTTTAGATTAATGGCTTTCAGGTCAGTCTTGTACACCCGATCAAATCACCAATATGTTTTTGTGTCACCTGATATCATCACTGCCTGTACATGCTAACTCTTGAACTTTTAGCACACTGGCGGCACACACTAGATGCTCGATTTTAATCATATACAATAGAGAACCTACATCCATCATCTAAGGTCGTTAGATGTTTACATCTTTTATAACACAAATGAAGTCAGACATATTTCAAGCTTGCTTGTATAGATATGCTAAGACACTTTAGTAGCGGTCTTGTGTCGCCCGATGCCAACACAGGCTTCACAAACTAAAACCTCTCTTTTGAAAATACATAACACAGAACCTAAATCCGCTCTCTAATATAGTGAGATGTTTATCTTTTCTAAAAACCAATGAAGCCACAACGATTTCAAGCTCACTTATAAAGATACGCTATGACACTTTTTCAAGGGTATTGTGTCACGGCGATACCAACACTGGCTGCACACACTACAACGCTCAATTCTTAGTACACATAATAGATATCTAAATCCGCTTTCTAAGTCGTGAGGGGTTTACAGTGTGAAAAACCACAAATTAAGTCACGCCTATGAAGGCCCGCTTATAGATATACACTAAGACACTTTAACAAATGGTTATTGTGTAAGGTTAGACAACAAAGGATAGTCGTTTCTACACAATAAAATTAGCGATTAGTGTGAAAGAGTAAGACCGCCCGTTAAACTACTGTTTACTTGTGCTAAACTGAGTTTTAGCTAATTTCAGCAGCCTGGCTTGCCTTATCATGTAATTTGAACACTGTTATACAAAACTACACCACCGTTAACCCATATTTTTGTCACGATGACAAGTTAACCTAAGTGTAACTAATTTTCGTATTGTACAATAATGTTCATTTCGCCTGAAGAAGATACTGCTCCTAAGGCTAGCTTAGTATTAGATTATTTAAACTTGTTCCTCCAATGTAAGCCTTCCAACGAGTTTTAGACAACAGAATTAGTTCTTGTTCTGTTCATCTATGTCGAAATCATTGAGTGAAAGCTATAGCGAAGTCACACGTACAGGTTGTCAACTTATTATATAAACATAGAAACTTATAGTGTAGCATTGTGAGCTACACTGATACGGAATCGAAATACAGCACGAATAGAACGGTTATTACCGCTTATTCCAATGATATCAATATTACGAAAGCGCTATTAAATACAAACTTGTTATTGCGACTTTTAATCACACATTATATATGACAAAATTAATATAACACACAAAATCGAGTGTATGAAAGCACCTTCGTCATCAAAATTTTATTAATTTAAAATGGTTGGTGTTGTGAGAATGCACAATGCTGCGGGCAATAGCCTATGATTTTAATTCCTGCATTAATAATTAAACTATCAACGGTACATATTTAATTGACGTCAATGTCTCGTTAACGGGAATAACAATTGAAGTGTATTTCACAACCACACCATATGGCTTGGCTAGTTCACCAAATTGCTTAGGTAACAAGCATCAAACTAATGAATTACAATGAATGTTCATGGCCAAATACTTAACTTGGTAAAGCAGTAAACGCGTTCTAGGACATTCTGCAAATGCCAGCTCTTTTGAATTGTTGCATCTTCACTTATAAATTAAATGAATCACTAATCAGGCCAGTTATTGTTAGACCAAATGTCCGCACAAAAAGTAAGCGACATTTCATAAAAGTCACGATACTAATGAATTATATATTTTACTCAAGAAGCTGGGATGAATATTTTATACTTGAAGCTAAGCAAGGATGTTGCGACGTAGGATGTAGCCTGCTAATCACGAACAAACTGTCATAAGATAGAGCAGTAAAACTACAAGTAATCGACATTATATTTTCTTGTATAAAATAAAATATATCATGAAAGCAGGAAAGTCATTAGATTCCCGAACGTTTCACAGTTTCCGGATTTTTTGCTTGTTCGAGTTGTGTTGTAATGCTAAATTTTATATTTTATAATTATATATTACTTTATAATTATATTTTATAATTTAGAATGAGTTGTTTACTGCACAACTTTAAAAATATCAGTTTATGGCAATGAAATTGGGTTTTAACATAAACTCATTTATGTGTTAACACTTGTGCTATTTTGACACACAAAGTTAACTTAATTTTATGTAATGTCGATACTAAGTATAGTTTTCAAATATTTTACGGGACCAAGGCACAAAGTTTCTTAACTGAAAATGGTTTTGAAGTAACCCAAGTGTTAGCCCAACAAATTCAGAAGTAGTGCGTCGTTTCAGCGGCCCACATATTTCAGATTTTTTGTCAATTGTGTATGCTGCGATCTCGGTTTTCGCATATTCAGTTATAAAAACCCATTCAAATTTGGCATCAGTAGAAAAATTTCTAGATAGCAGTTTTGCGAACTTAACTTCAATGAAATCGTACCTCACCTCATGCCAGTTATCATAACGCCGTAGTGCCGCCACTTGTGGCTGCAAATTTACATTATTGTATTAAAAATGCAATTATATGCAATTAAAAATTTATTAAAAATTTATTAATTGCAATTTATTAAAAATGCAATTAAAAATGCATTATTTACATTATTTTATTAAAAAACCAGGTAAATTTGGTATCAGTAGAAAAATTTCTAAATACAAGTTTTGCGAACTTAACTTCAATGAAATCTCACATCACCTCATGCCATCTATAATAACGCCGTAATGCCGCCACTCGTGTCTGCAAATTTACATTATTTTATCTTACTGAAGAGACCAAAAAATTACATTATTGAATTCTGAGTGAGTGAGTGACACGAGCCAAGCAAAGAAATCTGGACGGCCAGAGTGGTAAATTTCGTGGGTGTCTGTTTCTGGGTTTTGGGGATGACACACATGCTTCAACTTCAGCTGGATGGATTGACTGGCATTATAGCTCATTTGAAAGCGTGAAGTCTCTACTTAGTTAGGCGCGAAGCCATATTCCAAAACCTTCCTCCCAAAAAATGGGCCCAATAGACCCGGGTCGAATCCCATGGCGGTCCAAAAAATCACTTTACCTACTTTAACTCGACAGGCAGTATAGATATCAGAGTCAAATTTGGCTCATTGTAGAGCAAATAAGACTCAATAGATCTGTATATAGTCCTTTGCCACGCCGTTCACTTATAATGCAGGATTTGTGCCAAAACTGGTTCTAAAATAAACGCGATTAAACGCGAAATACGCGAACATGGTAATATCTCCGTAATCGATCGAGCTATATATATAGGTATGTTTTGTTTCATTCTGTAGACTAATCCATCTCTTACATAGACACAAATAGTATGCTGCCATTGTCATTATTTTGCTGCAGGGTTGGATCAAAAAGTATTTTTCAACAGTCCCATGGACCCAAACTAGACGAAAATGGTAATATCTCTTACATCGCTAGAGTTATATAGGCGTATTTGACCTCATTCTGTAGAGCAATTCAACCTCTACATAGCTACAAATATTGTACTGCTATTTTCTTATTTAGCTGCAGCGTTGGCTCAAATTTTTTCAACGGGCCCATGAGATCCAAAATACACGGATATCTCTTCAACAGCTCGAGCTCTATCGGTGTGTTTGGTCTCATTTTATAGAGCCAAATATCCTCTGTGTGCTTGAAAATTGCGAGCCCAATAATCGGTATATCTTCGCAACACTTTTAGCAAAGAGGCTGATATTCGGTATCTCATTATATAATTTAACTTCCAATATACCTATACATAAAACTCTAAATTAGATATTAAACAGTCAGAATTCACAACTGTGGTAACAGGACAAGCTACAGGTATAAATAGTTGTAATATCCGTGTTGGGGAGAGCGACTGCCAAACATTCTGGGTCTCTTGCAGTATGTGAGAGGCCGCGCTCTTCTTCATGCTGTCTCATTAGTAAGTCGCCATCTCTTTTGCGAACCAGGCGCCACAGTTTGTACAATCGTTCGCAACTAAGCCGTGTTCGCAAACACAAATCTTCAACCCTTTTAGCCATTCGAGACGTTATATGTGTTCGCCCACTCAGATCAGATAAATTTCCTTCAAAATTTAAATCCTCAAATTTAGAAAATGGCACAAATCGCAGAAAGAGTTATAAAAATTAATATGAAATAAAATTGTCCGAAACGGGGAAAAACTACTTTAAGACGAAACGAACTCGCAAACTTACAGCGTTGGCCAAGAATTTCGGCTAGTTCGCGTACTTATGGATGCCAATGATATGTCTTTGACCCGAGTCCGGATATTTATTTTCCAAATTTTCAACTCTACCATGGTAATCGCATTAATTTCAGTTTTGGTTAGAACCTCAGCATATCAAAATTATGTTCGCAAATTATTGAAGTTTCTTCTCGGAACGTATGCGTGAAATAAATAATTTAGTTACAGTAAAACGGTACTCAAAATTTCGGTTCTTCGTGCAATACCTAATTGCACGATGTTCGCGAAAATAGTCGCAATTTTATATTCAGGCAAGTTCGAAGCTTCTACATCCGAACTGCGCTCTATAATACATTAGTTGAAAAACAGCCGCTACAGAACTAAAGACCAAGTAATGTTCTGATTTACTGTAATATTACGGCGCTTGTTGATTAGGTTGAAAGTTAGCATGTGGTTCCTGGGCTTAAAACACTAGTGTGTGTACATGGGAACGTAAATATAAAAGGAATATAATATCCAAAAGTTCCGTCTCGCATCCAAAACTTTAGGTTTTATGGATTTTCACAATAATAATATTTTAAATTTCCAATAATTTATAAACAATAATAATGTGACGGCTAAATCAATTTTGCCAAAGATGCATAAAAAAGCGTATGTCACTTCCCAGCGTTCTGATATGAACCAGTGCAACATGACACGGGCGTTTTTGACCCTAGCTCCTCATTTGTGTCTTCATACGCAGACCCTCATTTTTGTGGGAGTATCTCGGTCAGACACCTTAGTTCGATAAATGTGATCGGCTCAACACATACCTCAGAATGGTGGGTACGACATATCCGTCAGAAAACAGAGGTGGAGTTTGCGCAAGAAGACCCCACGACTTAACTGACAAGAGTGGAGTTGAAAAAGCTGTTTTCTCAAACATGTAACAGCGTTATAGTGCAGGAAATTCTCATGCTTTTACCTTATACACTCTTGGTTTACTAAATGCCAAAAATAATGTAAACTTTTGTTTTTTAAAATTTGCTGTGAGAGAATTCATTTATCAAATTGGCTTAAGCTTTCTAAATGCATGCAATACGGTTTAGATTGATCATATATAGTGGTGATTAATGCGTGAAAGCCTTACGATTCACCTGCACACAACTCGTGATTGTTGTGCCTGACTGAAGAAGTCATGTTCAGAAAAGTTCTTTAATATTCGTAGTCGATGTCCATCCAAAACTTTCAAAGTAATAAATGGATATATTATACATTATAAATAAATAATTAATTAATTACTTAAATAATGTGACTAGGTTAAATTAAGTCATTTGCGTACTGTATCATGCTTTCATATGGAACGTGGTTCCAAGTTTTTACGTTATTGGATGGGGACCGCACCGGTGTTATGCTGATTTCGAGTATCTCTTACAAAATTGAAACATAACTTTTGAAAAAGTATTTTAATCGATCGAGCATGCTGTGACGACTTCTTTTGGTTAGCTTAACCCTTTAACACCCGAATTTAGCTTATGTGTATTGCAATAGTTAACAAACGCAAACCGACGTGAGGAATTGAAGCCCGATTTTGTTGCAAGCAGCAAAGCAAACCAGCTCGAGAAATCAAAACTCGACATTTCTGCAAAGCAGCGGTCGCAAATCAAAAAGCTAGATAGATAATCATCTACTAGACTCATCAAGGAACCTCGCAAAGCGAGAGGATATCAATTCTGCACGTACAAACACACATTATATGACAAACTCAGGTCTCACAACTGCTCACAATACCGCTGGTCTCATATGATGCCAATGAGCGTTAACAGATTAGTCAAGCAATAAGATCGTTTTTGATTAATCCTTTAGAGCCCAAGTTAATTTTGCGTATCGTGTAATATTTAACAAACCCAATTTGGTGATTAGAACGTAAACCCAACTGCAGCACTGTTGTTAGGGCCGTACGCAAACCACTGAGCTATTGAGGAGTAATATTCTTTTTGGTAGCACATGGGTATCACTCGAACAAGGTATTCCCAATTTGTGGCCGTAAAGTATACTTTTTTTATTTCTCGATAATATAATTTAACCTTAATGGCTATGCAGCGAAATTTAAAATATACCTTTAAATATATTTTAGCTTGTTGTTAATAAATACCTCTTGCACCATCTAAGAATAAAAATGACGCACTATTTTGCACAAAATAATTTTTAAAGGACCACGCTCCGTGATGATACTCTGGAGTTAGAAATTTAGCAGTCACTCTTCGAGCATAACTTCCCTAATGCAACGTGGTCGTATACTAGTTTTCACGCTGAGCTTGTTAGGTTAGTGACATAACTCAATTTTTATACGACGTGGATTTTTCTTCTATGTAAAATGAAATTGGTGAAATAATCGATAATGTGCAGGATGCAACTATGACAGCAATAGTTTAAAAGCTTTTAAGTTTCACCTCACTTTTTTTGAATCGTAAACGATGTAGGCGAAAGCAGTAGGTCTTAGGTTAGTGACATAACTCAATTTTTATATGACGTGGATTTTTCTTCTATGTAAAATGAAATTGGTGAAATAATCGATAATGTGCAGGATGCAACTATGGCAGCAATACTTTAAAAGCTTTTAAGTTTCACCTCACTTTTTTGAATAGTAAACGGTGTAGGCGAAAGCAGTAGCTCTTAGGTTAGTGACATAACTCAATTTTTATATGACGTGGATTTTTCTTCTATGTAAAATGAAATTGGTGAAATAATCGATAATGTGCAGGATGTAAAAGCTTTTAAGTTTCACCTCACTTTTTTGAATAGTAAACGGTGTGGGCGAAAGCAGTAGCTCTAAATATTATATGTGCCAAATCTAACAAATAATTTTTAACTACCTGGCTTTATTAATGCACTATATTCACGGCGGCTACAGAACTGAAAAGTTTCAAATAGCGCAGAACACATTAAAGAGGGCGAACGAATGATCGAACGAACCAAACACTCTCATTAACTAAAATTTGTAAAACCAAACTATGCAATAATTAACACAAAAATCTGCCTATTGATATATATTATGTTTTGAACAAATAATAACTGTAAAACCAAACACAACGAATAGTTAATTGTTTATAGGGCCTGCCAATAAACTGTCAGGCAATCGTTTCATGATAACATGGGTACACTGTTAGTTTTACCTTTTTTGTACTTGTTAGTTTTATTGGTTAAACATCGCACACACACACACACACGAACACAGTTAGACATATGCGTGGTCTATTTCGAACATTACAACAAAATCACTATGGTAATATGGCTTTTCGAATAATGTTAAACCACAACGAAAGTATATTATGCGTTGTACAGCATTGAAAAGAGAGCCAGCCAATAAGTTTAGTTTTACATTGTAATAAATTGATTGACCATGTTTCTGGTTCATGTAGGTCAACGAAGCACAAGTCGTAAAATTACGAAATAATTATAGTATTAATGGTTTATAATCATTGACTAAACATATAATAAATGTATTAATACTGTTGTTTGTAACAACTTTTAAAGCTTAAATATATACTGACGGACGTTATATCCTAGACTGATAGATCAAAGAAGAACCTTAAAATTTCAATAATATATCAAAAAACTGGAAAACTAGATATCTTTCGTGACGCACCGTATAGTATAGGTCATGGGTAAAATTGTAGCAATTATTAGGCATGATACTGTTAGGCATGATATCATGTCTACTTAAAGGCAACATCTGTTTCGTGGGTACTTTTGAAATTCTTGATTTTCAAATTACAAATATTTTGTTTTTCGATGCAACCATCAAACGTTCAACAAATCATGAAATACGCTAAGTGATACTGATTATGTCTCCATACTAGTGATGCAGAGTTAGGAGGTTCATTAGCCAAAAAGCATGCTAACTAGAAGGGTTAATGTTTATTCGAGATGGCAGAAATTTTTTGGAAGCGCTCAATAACTGACGCTACGCTGCCCTAATTTCAAAATATACTAAAACTTCCAGAGAAACGAACAGCCAGTGGACTGTTTTAACCTTACAAATACACACAGTACGTCACAGTAAATATATATGAATGAAAACTGTAACACCTAACAATTATACATAAGTTAGTACCCCACGGGTACAGGTAATAATAGCTTTCTCCTTATTGACATAAATTTTTGCTAACACCACAGTAGAAGCTAAATGAACGACCATGGATGCCTATGGGGCGGTAGGGCTTTCCACCTCAGTCTTCCCTCGTTATTGACCGTACAATATATTCTTCGCAAATGAACTCAATGTCAGCATATATCTTAAGCAATAGTGTATGGCTCCAAAGCGGAAACAAATTTCTCATTTGGCGTTGCATCCTATAAAACACACCGTATACAAAAGCCAGTTTAGTCATGTATAACATATTTCCACAAAATAGCTGACTTTTTAAGCTGCATTCATAATACGGAGAACCCATTGTATGTCGAATATCATGGATTATGATACTTTCATGAGATCTCTAAGCAGATTAGATCGCGTTGCATTCATATGCGGGTCAAGAATTTCAAGCTAACTTAGCATTTTCAGATGAATTAATATTTTGTGTGACCTAGAGTATCTAAATCATCCACCCCATCGATTAAATATGATTTTTAAAACTATATATGATTTTCAAAAACTAAGAACTGTAAAGCTAGACTTCAGCTCCGTAATTTTCAAAACTGGGTGAAACAAATTTTATAAAATATGTTTTCTATACGCGTTCAAACTTTGATAGTCATGTCACATGTTTAAAACTATTAATCTTATTCATAAATTTATCGTGATTTTGTTCTTTTGTTATCAACAGCTTACCGTTAAGGTAATTTAGAGATAATTCTTGTTACGTAAATACTGCAGACAACAGTATTCTGTTAACCCTTTCATGCCCGAATTAATTTGTGTATCGTGCAATGTTTGACAAACTCAAGCCTGCGCCAGTGATCGAACCCCAAACGCACTGGTGAAATTTGTGTACGCAAACCACTGAGCTATCGGAGAGCTGTTGCTCGGTTCCTTAAGGAACCTCACAATGCGAGCGAATAACAACGCACGTTCAAACGTACGATATACGACAAACTCAGTAAACACAACGAGTCACAATGTGCGTTGGGTCCATTTGGGCCTGGTGGGCATGAGAGGGTTAGCTATGCGATAGGTTAATTTTTAATTAACCCTTTCATGCCCGAATTAATTTGTGTATCGTGCAATGTTTGACAAATTCAAGCCTGCGCCAGTGATCGAACCCGAAACGCACTGGTGAAATTTGTGTACGCAAACCACTGAGCTATCGGAGAGCTGTTGCTCGGTTCCTTAAGGAACCTCACAATGCGAGCGAATAACAACGCACGTTCAAACGTACGATATACGACAAACTCAGTAAACAGAACGAGTCACAATGTGCGTTGGGTCCATTTGGGCCTGGTGGGCATGAGAGGGTTAAATTTCTTAAGCATCAAAAATATTCCGTTTTAATGGGCATATTTTGTTATATAAGATTTATGAAATATATATGATAACCTCTTATATAGTTTGCTCTATTAAATAATATAACAATTCGACTTGTAAACAATGTCATCGAAGAAAATAATTTATAATTTCAAGGATTTAAGGCGACAAGCTTCTAAAGCTGCGCTCATATGTCCTAGTATTTAGCCAAAATTTGGGCTAAAATTTTGATCAAATTTTTATTAAAATTTGAACGCATTTCTTGCTTTTCCCAACTTTAAATGTGTAGACAATATTCAAACTTTTCAAGGATATTACTTTACAAAATCAAATATAAAGATCCGTTACCAGCTAAAAAATTGTTCAACTTTTAAGGTCAAATTTAGAAGCATAACATTTCGTTATAATTTCCCATTACAAATTAGAGTCAATTTTTGGACAAATTTTGAGCTCAAATTTTGAGATCAGCTTTTAAACGAAAGTTTTGAACATGTGAACGCACCTTTAGTCTGAAACAATAGCAATTGAAACTTTTGCTTCATATGTTCAAACAACTTACACGGAATGAAGCCATTGGTCGATTTCTTCTTTTCGCCGATCCAGCATTTAGTGTTCGGTGATAAAATCTAAGTTAATGTTTTTTTTAACTTAGAGTATTTAATTCTAGATTTTGTGACATTTTTCACAGTATTAGCAAGCGTTGTCATTTTGCGTAATGTTTTCTAAAACTGTATTCGATAGTTGTAATTCTTCAAGTTCCAAATAAGTTAATTTGCTTTTCGGTAATTACGGTTCTTAGACATACTGATAAAATATATACTAAGGAGGTGACAACCACTTCTATTAAAGAATAGGTGCAGCGTTAATTTCCAGTCATCTGCACACAGACTAAATCTGCTAAACTTTATTTCACTTTAGCGATTCTAATTCAAACTATGTAATTTAGACCCTATTACGGTTCGTGAGCTTAACTAATATGTAAAGCAATGCTTATACATTGTTAAACTATTCTATTGTGCAAATCACTAAAGCTAAATAACAATATTGGACAGTGCACTACAATTCTGGTACAATACAGACAAAAACTCAATAAGGACAAAACATTTGTAATTTTATTATAAATCGGTAGTATATCAAGATGACATATTAGTTATGTTAGAGGACAAATAATACGTGTAGGAAATGCAGCTTTATATCGGCCATGCACGACAAAATTTTGACTGCCGAAGCTACAGAGACTCGTAATGATATGTTAGTTTGCATGTTAATGTTCAAATTTTCTCAAACATCCTTAGCATATTGCATATTATCGGTTTTAGTATAATGCTGATCACAGCAGTTTTCAAGTGCACAGATTTTTTAACTTTAGATTAATTTTATACTCGATTTCCTCTGGTTTAACTACTTATCAAGCATTCCGACGACAACACTTGGTACAACAATCAGATTGTGACGTTGATTTAATATTTTATTACAGCTGCATTTGGAAAAGGATAATCTCGCCTTTGTAATACATGGCGCGATGCCATCATAAATCATTAAGCGTGCCATATAATTGATGAATGCAATCGTTAGCCTCGGGAGTGGTCAAATCGTCGCTTTTCAATGAATTTATCACCAAGGGAGCCGACAAAATGGTGGAGAAGGGTGATCGTTTAAATTCATTTTATTCTATATCCATCAGTTAATTTGTTTCACGTTGGGCAGTAAAAAATGGGGTGGGCACGGCCCAAAGGCTAACCACCCTCTCGCGGCGGCCATTAACCATTGTAAAGCGTTTGAAAAAGACTTGTCTAACAGCTGGAGATCCACGAGCGCTCAGTTTGTCAGTGACACATCCTTTATATAACAACACATATATAAAACACTCGAAATTTATAAAACTGGTATACTACATTACTACCATAAATGTTAAAATAATTTCTATTAAACATCCAAAAAGTAACCAAAAGCCGTTCACTTAAACATATTGTGTCCGGTTCGGCGATGATTGATTTCGCGAAGTGTTCGGGCTGTCTTCATAACAACGTTTAACACATTGGTATGAACGATATCCGAAAAATAACTGACCAAAAGCCATTAAAAGCATTAGAACGCCAGCGATAAACGCAACAATGCATGTTATTAGAAGGTCTGTTGTCTCCTGATCAGAGTTCAAATCAGGCAGAGCTGCGAAGGATGATGTCATTAGCGTAGACCAGCTACTGTCTATGCTACAATGCTTGATCAAATAAGCTTCCGTACTCGTTTCATAAACGTCGGCTTCAAATTTAGTTCCAAACTCAAGCCGTAGATCGTTTGAAGCAGTTGGAGAAGTAACGCTTGTGGTCGAAATTATTGCAGGAGTCGATGATGAATTATTTTCTTTTACTTCTTTTATAACTAATATCACAGCACAGATATCCCCGACCGACAGTACAACAATTCCAAACGCTTGCACTAATTTGGCCAAGATATGATTACGGATTGCTTGGTATGTTGTATGGTGATTGAGTTGACCGTAGATCCAGCACAAGAACGTATATGATCCACATATGATTGAAATTATTGCAAGCGCTTCTTGTGGCGACGTTATAGATGATCCTGAAATATATTTAAACAAAAATCAAGTTTCAGTTATAATATATATGCATATTATACATGATGACACTCCGAGGTCTCAGAGGGTAGCCGGCATCCGCGGGGAGATCTTACAGGGTGGGTGGTGCTGAAAAAAGTTGACGAGCACCCTCCATAACCGAGATCTTATTTTTCCCTATTTTATTTCCATTTTTGCCAATTTTCACTCTATTTTTTGCCAATTTTTGCTAAGGCCATCTGCGCGCCTGTAGTGCGCTTGCCAGACCAAGGGTAGGTCAGAGCCTCTAGCTGTTCGAGGCCTCATGGGTGGCACCTCCGCTCCTGAACCCCTGCTTCGACATGTATGATATATTACGTGTAATCAAGTAGTAAGGATGTTCGAGCACATTCTGCTTGTCAAATCTAGGTAAATGGTCACAGCTGCGAGATTAGTTGATTATAATATATACTTTAATTGTCAATGCTTACGGTGACGACTTTATAGATGATCTTGAAATATATCCTAAACAAATATCGACAGGGCGGCAGCCCACTATTCGAAAGTGGAAGGAGGGCAACTCAAAATGGGGGCGTTAGAGAAAATTGTTGCCGTAATGAGGAAAAAATTAAATTTTTACTGATTTTTGACATAAAGTATGGGAGGCCACCCCGACCCTCCACATCCACATACTGAACCCCTGCATATCGAATGTAAATTCCTTAAAATCAATACAGTAAAACTGTTTTTCATCAAGTGTTCGATCACATTCTGCTTGTTAAATGTAAATAAACTCTCAAGGCTGTTCGGTCATATATACATTTTTGTTTCCTTCACAAATTCTAAAGCAAAAAAGCGCTATCTGTTTTGGCTTAACCTGTGCAAACATTTATTTTTTGTAAAGCTTTGAAGTAACTTTTAGAAACCACAATGCATTTAAATACTGACCCATAATCTGATTTCATTTGAAACTAAATTTTAGTACTGTTCCAACATCGTGCCAGTAACACTCGCATACAATCGCGAAATAATCAGTAAAATCAGGTAGCATTGCGGATTTAAACGACCTCACAACAATCTAGAGTTTTATCACGGTTTTAGAAATAAATTTTATTTTAGCAGAAATTCTGATTTACGGATATTTTGCTAAAAAACCACTAGGCATGTATAAATAAACATCTGCGGCGTATCTTGAACTTTTCAAATTGCACCTCGTCCAATCCGATTTGTATGCCTTCTGTGCATAGAGTGTTAATATTGCATCCGATCCTATCCGATGAGATAAAACATGCACAATTTTATCGGCATCAAATTGGATCACCGGGTATCAAAAGCACAGCCAGCATAGACTGAGCATACGATAGCTGCAGAACATAGTAGGAGCGGATGCAATGTGAATACAAATCCAATTGAAAATTAGAAAAGACCGCAAAGAATCGGTTCCTTTCGGATGCAATGCGAACACGGCTTATAATTAGTTATATCACGTTAAAATTTATAATTCTTAAATTTTCAATCGGCAATTGTATGTACAGCTAATTATCTTATGGTATGCATGAAAAAATTACACGGCTTTACCCAAAACTTAGTTGATTGCTCGACTATATTTTGAGGCGCAGCGGGTTCCAACGAACCCACTAAACAATGTGAAACAACACATTAATTCGTGTTGTGTCATTTGCACGTTTGTACCTGTGTAGCCGGTCTCTCGCTTGCCGAATCATGCCGTATCAACGCCACAACCCCAAAACGGATTCTTTGTTGATAACATGAGATAATAACGATTTAGTTTATAACAAAACGATGTAGTTTCGATTATTCATTTGGGACAAAAATTCGTTCAACATTTGACGGAAAACTAATTCATGGATAGCACAGTTAGCCGGAATTTAGGCAATAGGTCGACTAAATATCAGTAAAAAATATTGAAAATGTGTCATTTAGGCAATGTATGTGCCATTTCATTCCATGCAAAGTAGGAAAAAACATTTAATTTCGTAACAAAAATGCAGACAAACAATGTCAAGTTAGTTCTAATAAAGCATTATACTAAAATATAACAGTTAGGTAGGACATCTGGTGGGCGAGTTTAGCGTTCTTGAGGTCATGAATTTATCACGACAATGTAATCTTCAAATCTTTACCACAAGGAGCCCTTAAGGGAGCTACGTTGTAACGCTAGATAAAGGAACAACAGCCCCGACTTAAACTTAAGCTTAGCATATGTCTTATATAGACACCTTAAGTTTAAGCAGAGGAGAACAGCATGGCCTACATTTTATTCACGCCCAACAGGGTTACTATGGGACTAACCTTATGCCATATTAGTCTTCTTCGATGGAAGTTTCAGTGATCGCATACCATAACTAATGCAGTCCGTATTAATTTATCTTGCCATAAAAGTCGTATTTCACATTAAGATGCCTGCAGAAAGAGCGCAACATATATGTCCTTATAAAAACGTTTCATGCTAAACGCCAACAATGTATTGCCATTGCGCTAAAACTTCCTGTCATACACAGCTAATTTTACATGTAATGCAAAATAGTAAGGACCAAGTCTATGCCATACGACAATTGGACAATCAACACTTACATTGCATATCATTCATCGCATGAATTTCCATACGAGAACACGAATGGTAGATACTGTCTACCATTAATACACAATTTTCCGCTATGTTCCCGACAATACACAGTATAACTGTAGATTTGGACACTACTGCACGCGATCCGTAGACATAGTCACTATCACTGTACGCGCATTGTATGGTGTTTAACATATTTTACGCATTGTATTTAACCACTACCGTTGCACCTGATTTAAAAGTATAGATGTTACCAATTCCCCTGCGACATATATATAGAAATTGATCGCAATATGTCACGCGACAGGAAGAAATGCGGCTATGCGTTCCTAGCTGTTCGCGCTAAATAACATTAAATTGTTCCTATTTTGTGTGAAACACGTTGCGAGCATGGACATAAATCATGTACATGGTGCCGGTATCTCAATGTGTAGGCATGATGGTTCTACAATAGTAATAGAATCTTACTTTACCTTGAGTGTATATAACATACGCACCACAAATGACAGAAACCATTCCAGGATACTTTGAAAGATTAAGCAAAAAACGATGAGTAGCAATGCCGGGTATATCCTTGAGTGCTCCCGAGATTGTATTGTCAAAACCTTGTATTGATGGCACACCGGAATTACTGTGACCTGAATTTGGATTTAAACTATCTGGTGGATGTAGTGCTTCGATATCATTTGATGGTTGGGCGGATCCTTGCTGGATTTCGTTGTAGTTGTTATTGTTATTACGGCTGTTTTCATTGGCATCCAATGCAGTTTGATTTTCCCACGGTTGGGAAGACCCAGGAATTGACGCTGTGGACTGCTGTAATTCGTTAAAACTGGGCAGCTCAATCGGTCTTATACGATTTTGTTTATGTAGTTGAGGTCTGTTTCGAAGCGAACTCACTCCCAATCGGGGAACATGTGTGGAAGTAATTGCATTGCCTGCTATTGAAAACGGACGCTGTCCCAATGTAGGGCCATTTAAGTACCGCAAGGGCTGCGACTTATGGCGATATGCTACCGGTAACACAATAGGCGTAGTTTTCGAATCATTGAGTTCGATTTCTTGGCTATCAGGCGATGTTCCAGTCTGTATGGATTTGTCATACATCGTTCAATGACCAAAAAATATTAATAATAAATTATCTGAAACTTGTTGCAAATAAGAACATTAAACGTTGAAACGATATTTTGGCAATTTATTATATCCATGGCAAACATTTAAAATAAATCTTTTCATTATAACATTTATATTCGTATATTAGAGTCACACTTGTTAGAAGCTAAAAGTTCAATCAACTAAACTTTTAGCATATATATCCAAACCAAACTTATAGTTCTATAGTGATCGGATAAGTTTTTTGTGAAGACTCGTGGTGAATATGTGGACAGTAGGCAGATATATTTGCTGACTAAACAAACTCTTATATATCGTACAATGAATGAAATCGTGAATAAAATTTTAAGCAATTAGATTCTTGACCTCAATAGTTGGAGTGCAGGTTTAGACAATACCTTCAAATTGACTCGGTTGTCAGCATAGTCCTGCGTTCAGGCTAAAACAAAGCAAATACGGCAGTTTCAATTACAAATTCACATCTTCGCTTCTTGTAAGCTTTGAAATATAGCTTAACGTAATGATTCGCAGTTCCGAAGGCGCGGTATTGGTTTGACCTGGTGTATTATAGGACTCAAGACAGAGATAAATCTTTCTGGGCACAAGTTAAATGCACGATATGCCGGTGTATATGTACTTAGCCTAAGCTTTAGCCTAAAATTTATATTTTATACAACCCTTACACTAAGGCTAATATTAAGCCGGGAGGCCACCACATATCACTAAGCTGTTCCTTTTTACATAAGATCGGATCCCTAGAGGTAATAATACGGTTCTCCTAAGAAGCTATGTATATATTTAATAAGCTATACCACAATAATTAACTACCTTGTTATACAAGGGAAATTTTACGATGGTGTGTGAGTTCCCAGATAACTTTATGAATCTTTATGCGAATCATTTAACGAGCGTTGCGTAACGCCGTGAAAGCCGTCGGCCGGTCGAACATTGTCCCGGCGGCCGTCACAACTTTTGTGGTCATTAACGACCGCATATTCGCCAGCCTGGCGTTAACGCCGTCACCAGGCCGTTAACAATTTTGTGCCAATGATAGTTGCCAAAGCCGTTGGTCAGCAGTTATGGGTCGTCGCTCGGCTGGCTCTGGCCAATAAGTTTACTAATGTATAGCAAGTGAATTATAAATCACCCCACTGGCACTTTTTGATGCATATATAATCGTCTGTTAGCAACACGAAAGGATTTGCACCGATTTAGTACCATCTTGTCATTTTGAAGCATATAAAATTTATATGCTTATTACTAAACTAATACGTGTCGATGTTTAATGATAGACATCTAAGCAGTCGCCCAGCATAAAATATACTTCAGCCTTGCTGCTACAGTCAGTCAAGCCGTAACATTCGGCACTTGCCATAATACCTTGTTTAAGACCTTCAGACACGAACAGATTTTTTAACAAATGTTGAACAAGTATTTACAAACGTTAAATTAATATCGTAGTAAGAGAAACATCTTGGCATTCAGCCGGCCATTCGATATTGCCCGGTCGATGTCGGATGAGTTATCGGATTGTCGTTAGGCGACGGCCGT
Organism: Trileptium ribeirensis; assembly: GCA_030248225.1. Lineage (NCBI taxonomy): Eukaryota > Metazoa > Nematoda > Enoplea > Enoplida > Thoracostomopsidae > Trileptium > Trileptium ribeirensis. The sequence goes on from JASANE010003796.1 coordinate 17,913, forward strand.
CCGTTGGCAGTCGGCCGGTCGACGGCCAGCAGTTCTACATCATAACCGGCCGTTGCCCAACACTAACGAGCAGTAGTTGCTAGTGACCGACTTACCGATGTTGTAGACTTGTTTCTAATACTAAAAGTTGTTCGTGAGCATTAATGGTTTTTTGCAAGGTTAACTCACAGTAGCTAAATAAAAATATTGGGGGCCTTTAGTCCGCGGCCAGGCCCGGTTCAGTGCAGCTACTGGCAATGACGGGTCAAGCGACAGCCAATTACCAACAGAACGAGCGTGATCGGAGTTTTAAAAGCGTCAGGCCTCGCTCGACGGGCCGAGCTCGGCTTCGAACGGGCAAGCCGTCCCAAAAAATTTTGGCCATTTGCAGCTTAAATATGCACCCATGAATTAGAACAACTTTTATTGATGAGCTGAAATTTACTAACGGTGTCTCGTAAGCTTGTCTACAAAGACTTTACTGACCTAGTCTCTTCATAGTGTGACACTTGACGTTGGTTACAGAAAAACTACGGTTCGAAAATGGATGTGATATGTACACGAAACAGGTCAACGTTTTAGTTCAGTGCACCGACCTGACGTTAGACAGCCATTCAAAAGTGTGAACCAAATTTGCTTCATTGTACTATGTTTGTACGAATGTTCGGAACCGAGCGAAAACTTCATTTTTTTAACTTGCGACCTCTCCCTCCTGGCCGGTATAATAAAGAAGCGGGTGCTATATTTCGAGATGACTTAAACGAAAGCAACAATGAGATAATGAAGGAAACAACGGACCAATCCTGTTACATATGCCAAACCATAGACACGGGTTCCCCAGATATAGGCTAGGTCGAACACTGTGGTAATGATACCAAAATCAGCAGCTCCTCTGGGTTATTTCTTTTAAGCATTGTTGAAAAAAGTATCGCATCGACTCCTTTAGAAGGAAACCGGCGGTTAACAAGTGTCACCTACCGTGAAGTTTTAAACATACCCTTCTAAATTTCGCTTACTAATGGATTAACTGATAAGTTCTGATTTATGGCTCTTTCTAAAACATTCAGATACCTAAAATCGTATATGCCTGTAGGGGTAGGGTTACCCTTGAGGCGCCAAACTCCCTCCAAGAATGCCCGACAGGAGCTCCAACCATCCCTCCTGACGGCGGTGTAAGCTCCAGACGCATAGGTACTGAAGACAAGTAGTATTGGGCAACGGCCGGTTTTGAAGTTGAACGGCCAGCCGTTAAAATTCCCGGCCGTCCGTCGGCCAATAGTGAGCCGTCGGCTAATGGCTGGCCGCCGGCTAACGACCAACCATAAGCTAACGGCTGGCCGATGGCTCAACGGCTGCACGACTGCAAATGGTCGAATGATAATCAAGTTTACTATAATATTAATTTAATATTCGTTAATATTTCTTCAGCATTATGTTCAAAAATTGATTCGTATCTGAGCCTTTACACAACGTAAGCAAATGCCGAATCTTTACGTCGCGACTGACTATAGCAGCAATTATTGTACTATATTTGGTGCAGCAATACGACCGGTTTTTAGGTATATCATTATACATCGTCGCATATTAGTTTAATAAAAACATATATGTTGTATGCTTAAATATGACAAAATGGTACTAGCTCGGTATAAAATCCTTGCATCTTGCTTATAGAGGATTCAGAGGCTATAGAGGGTACATGCATCAAAAATTCTAGTGCGTGACTTATAGTTCACTTGCTATACAGCAGTAAATGCGTAAACCACCGCTGGCATAGCGACAGCCCATAATTGCTGGCAAGCGACTTTGGCAACTGGCAAGGGCAAAAAACTGCTAACGGCCGGCCGAACGCAGTTAACGGTCGGTGGTCGATTTGCGCCGTAGACGGTCAAAAAATAGTCAACGGTCGGCCGTTGACTCGTTCAGCCGGCCGCCCGGGAGCTTTCAGGGCCGTTGTCCAATACTAACGCCAAGGCCCAAATACCCTGTTGGGACCTCAGATCTCGAGTACTCCACGTCTAAAATGACGTGCGAAAACAAAACACAGCACGTATGATTAAAAACTAAGCAGAAAAATCACAATCACAATATCTATGCATGTGTAAACCTAGTCTTGCAATAAAATTATGAAACTTCTTATGACACAATAATCAGAAAAATAGGTATATTATTTTACTTTCATATCAGTTGACTATATTTTTGCTATCAGTACAAAATAAAACAATGAAGCATATTCAATAGATTATCAAGACTAAAATAGTTTAAAGAAAAATACACTTCGTACCCTATTCAAACAATGATTCGTAATAATTTTAACATATATACAAATTTGCATTTGGGGATCACCTTTGCTTTTACTTTCTGGTTAATAGAAAATTTGCCCATCGCTTAATGAATTAATATACCGATTATATCTTTCAGATAAACAATATTGGTAGTGTTAAAATTGTTCATATGTAGTGTCTTTACTATAAAGCTATACCACGCATGCTGATGCTTTGATTTCTCAGGGGGAGGGTTAGCCCCCTGAACCCCTGCTTCAGCATGTACGAGCTATTACGCACTGGTCTTTTAACGGCAATCGGATTTTGATGATAGTTTTTAATAGTGTAACGATCCAAGGCTGCATTGTTCAACTTCTAAGTAAGCTGTTTGAACGACTCTGGCCTGGGCATGACACCTTCAATTATGGTGGACTAACATTCTCAGCTCGCATTAATTGAAACAGCTGACGCTGGAAGCTAAGTAGCATAACAAGTCGTAAATGTGCTGCTTCCTGCGGTTTTTCGAAACCCATGCATATGTTTATGGCCTAAGAGGTACGATCTGGGACCATGAATCCTTCTCATTTTAGTGTTCATTGATACCTCGTCATAAGCTGTAATGCCACACCCTACTTCTCTTTTCGCTTATATACACTAAAAGTTTAATCTTCTAACTTTTTAGATTACCTGTTTATTTGCCCGGATTCTACACCGGATTTTATCCTAGACGTATTAACCGAATGAAATTGCATCACTTGTCGGAACATTACATACCTGACTTTAAAAGAAATATTGCGCAGACTGCGATAGAAACACAAAGACAATATATCCTGAAGCAACAAGTACAATCATTGGTAGTTACCCTCTTGTTAGATCAGACTCAGCTTAGCATCGCCCGAGCTCTAGTCACAGCTGTTCGGGTGCTTACTAACGCTCCAGTAGGTTCGGTCGTAAAACGATAGTACCCTTAGGATACATGCTCATATATCTTGGAACCGACGATGAGTTCTGAACATCAGTATTTGCGTTCACCTGATACACTTGCTCCAACAGGTCGTAGCACATCTTCTACCCAACCAAGTACTAAGGATCGTTCGAATATTTCGGTGCCCAATACCACTAGAAGGGTCCAAGCGCAATATAGTTTTTCACCTTACAATTATAAAGGCGTGTTCACACAATCAAGCTTTTTGCTCAAATTTTGATGACAGTTTTAGTTCAAATTTTGATCAAAATTTTTTCCTTTAAAACATATGGTCTAATATTGTTCAAAATTTGATCAAATTTTGTTTTGAGCTCAAAATTTGGTAGTGCTTGATATTCACTTTTCACTGGATATTCGGTAGTGCTATCAGTTCAGATTTGGCAAGATGTAGACTGACGTCTTTCTGCCATTGTGGGGCAGTATAAACGTGTAAACGCGTATTTATTCTTAATAATATTTGGAGTTACAACAGTACTAAGAATTTATGTCATTAATGTTCGCTTTATCGAGGAAGTCGTGATTTCCGCTAAAACCTGGTTATGACAAATATAAAACGGATCATAACATTGCAACTAGCAGAACTAGGTGGTAACTCACACAAATCGTGTTATCACATTGTGACATTAACAAAATTGTAGGCTCAGTCGTAAAGTACTGATGTTCGAAAATGCATGTGCAGCTGTATATATCTCATTGGTCTCCAAGGCCCATCGGCTTAAAGGGGCCAGAAATAATCCCAGCGCGTGGGTGGTTGCGCAGAGCGGTTTTAGGCCTGGTTGACAACAAAAATTGTCTCCTATCGCACCGATTTTTCTTCATTATGTCCCTGTTTAATTAAATTTTGCCTTCAAGGTTTTGTAATTTTTCTTATAAAACTGCAAAATTTTTCCGCGTACTTCTAACGCGCGTGGTGGGGGATTTTGGGTTATGAGGCTTCAGGAGCTGTAAATATGACTCAGTGCGTCCGGCCTTTACGAGTAATCCTTCCCTACTGTCGGTGAATCAGAGGCTTTTGAAAGTGGCTAAAACTGACTGAGCATGAGTCAGACTGTCCGTTACTCTTTTATGGACCATTACGATATAAAAGCATTCCAAAATAATGGCGATAATTATATTTGTGAGTACGCGACCGCTATATGTCCGTATCGATACTTGCGGAACCCAGAATTGAATTAAGCATCCTAACAAAAGTACTTGTTGCAATACTAGTTTCTGGTAAGACCGAAAATGTAAAAACCTATGAACGTGAAACAACAATGTAAACAGAATATATTTGAATAAAATTTTATTCTAAGGTCCAACAATCTAATGAACTAGTTTTATTATATGTATTCGTCATTTCATTATCTATGAGTCTGCTGTTCTACTGGCATGATTTGTCTTTTACCAGTCCTGTTCTCAAGGCTTAATCTAAGATACTAATTTAGTAGTGGCATTTAACCCTACGATTGTGCCACAGTTCGTTTACCGTTGTTTGAAGGACGATTCGACTATAACGTCCGAGGCTGAAAATTAGACTGATAAAAATATTAGGCAGGATTTATCTACTAGAACATGGTTGGGCAGGTGCTATTTCGTGTAACAATGCACGACGTAAAGCCTCAGAACGGTTAAAAGGAAGCAATATCAGCAAATGGAGCGCAATCCCAAAAAACGTAATAGAAAATCGGGTTTAAAACCAAATCTCAAACCTCACATCATAGTTCTCGACATCTATATTGGTTTAAAAGGCACGAATAGCTTAATATTTGCTCTTTAAAAGGCGCAATGAAAATCGAAAAAATTGTCAAATATATGGTTCCAATGGGCATTTTTAACGGCCTTGGCTGATTCCAATGGCTGTAAAATTAACAGAGTAACTGTAAAATTGAACACTTCCGGGCTGGAGGAGCATGCTTAGAAGAGCTATTTTGTTTTATTGTAGAACGTAAGATTTCGAATAATGATCTGATTTGCTCATATGTTTCACTCCATAATCACTACGTTTAGTACATGATCCGCATTATATCTTTTTTCTCCACTACAGTTTCGATGCCGTTTATATAAATGTACTAAATAAATTATCTAAGTAAAATTAAGTTAATTCTATCAACCCAACGGCCTCGGCACAGCATATAGTTTCCAACATAAAAATTCTAGTTAATACGTTTATTCGAAATACTCTTAGTCCACCCTAATTCTCAGCATCCTTTGAAAGATAGCAAGCTGAAAATTTAAGCAGATTGTTTGTTTTGTTTATTATTAACCAGCCATTAATGAATATTCCAAAATATAGGGCGATTGAACTCAAAAAGTGATGCTTACTAAGAATAAACAAAACACATAAAAACTAGACCACATGGAGTTAGGAATGGGCCGAGTAATCGAGTACTTCAATCTAACAACCCCCGTACTTTGGCTAATAGTAGACGAGATATGCGAGATTTAAATAGACACAATCTAGTCATGTTTACAGCACCAGACAGCAGCTCATATTAATACTTAACAAGTTTTTAGGAAAGTACTTTCGTACGTTTAAACGATATTGAAATGGTTCTATTTTAAGCAATGTCAGAGGTGTTACGAATTACGGAACCACCTTCAATGTGGTGGAACCACCTCATAATACCCGTGGATCACCTCACTATACCTGTGGAACCACTTCAAATGAGCTTCTACAGTTGCTGTAAATATACTCCAAATTTCACCACACATTACCTTTAATACACATATCAGGACTTTACGCTACATCTTGGAGGTACTCTGACCAGCAGCTTTTTAACGTGGTATTACTTGTAGCCATAATCTTCGAGTCCTTTAGAGGACTGTTGGTATTTACGGAATTTATCAGTTCTTGAATAATTTCATAATTTAAGTTTTGTTATTTACAAAGAAATTTGGAAAAATTTCAAAAAGCTGAAAAAATTCCATGGTTATTGCTACAACCTTTTAATTTGTTTTGAAATAAATTTTACAGGAAAAATGATTTTCTCACGCATAGAAAACTAATATTGCAATCTGTGCTGTTCTATCGAGAGTCCATCAATGTACACTTGAGTAACTGTGCAATTATGTTCAAAAATTTAAAAATTTCTGCTTCAGCGTCTGCTTGTCGTATTTCTGCTGACGATTAATCGCTCAATAAAAAACAATGTAATCAATGTTACCAAACTCTATCTCTGCAAAATCCAACTGAATTTGAATTGCCAAAAAATTATGGTAGTTATACCTTTAGACACTGTGAGACTTCGTAATCGCATTACCTTATTCCTAGCAACAACATTCATCAATCTAGCTTTCTTTCGATTAAATTTTGCTATTGTTTCAATAAATTTAGCAAATATATATATTTCGCAAATATTTTCTGCTCTAAATCCTTTTAATCCATTAGTCGTTCCTATAAAAACACTATTATTTTATAAAGCCTAAATCTATCAAATATTTTATCCCATATGGTTCAATTTTTAGAACTTTTTACGCTTACAATAAACTGAGGTGCATTATCTGTTTTCCAAATCGATTCCATTTCGCAATGTGCTGTATCACATTTTTCAAAGTATGCGTTCATACCTATATCAATGCCTACTACAAACAAAATTAACAAAAACAACAAAGCTACGAAAGTAATTTCTTTCGCCGTTTTTAATAATAACCCAACTATTCATCCCTTTTAAGTCATTTTGTGCCAATATAGTTCCTTGGTTATATGTATATGTATTTATGCTGGAGTTTCTCCAATAGTAAATAAAACTGTTGCCTCATTTAAAACATTAGTTGAGGCAATTACAGCACTTATGTTTCGTTCCACTGGATTTGAAATGTAATTACAGTCACTGCTATAGCCTTTATTCATGTCATCACGGTAAATTCTATACCCTCCATCAAAATTAGATCAGTTTAACATTGTGAAATGGAATCGATTTGGAAAACAGATGCACCTCAGTTTATTGTAAGCGTAAAAAGTTCTGAAAAATTGAACCATATGGGATAAAATATTTGATAGATTTAGGCTTTATAAAATAATAGTGTTTTTATAGGAACGACTAATGGATTAAAAGGATTTAGAGCAGAAAATATTTGCGAAATATATATATTTGCTAAATTTATTGAAACAATAGCAAAATTTAATCGAAAGAAAGCTAGATTGATGAATGTTGTTGCTAGGAATAAGGTAATGCGATTACGAAGTCTCACAGTGTCTAAAGGTATAACTACCATAATTTTTTGCAATTCAAATTCAGTTGGATTTTGCAGAGATAGTATTTTGCGTAACATTGATTACATTGTTTCTCATCAGCGATTAGCTCCGTCAGCAGAAATACGACAAGCAGACGCTGAAGCAGAAATTTTTAAATTTTTGAACATAATTGCACAGTTACTCAAGTGTACATTGATGGACTCTCGATAGAACAGCACAGATTGGCACAATCTTGGCAGTTCTTATGATGCGTGAGAAAATCATTTTTCCTGTAAAATTTGATTTCAAAACAAATTAAAAGGTTGTAGCAATAACCATGAGTATGTAACTGAACGAAGACATACACC
>JASANE010003798.1:0-30688 GCA_030248225.1 Trileptium ribeirensis
GTATGTACATCTACTTCGTTCAGTTACATACTATGTCCGGACATCACAGCAAACGCCACAAACCATATATCGCCTACACGTAACATTAATAGATGCTTTAATTCTCAGACCCAACATAGCAGCAAACACCACAAGACATTCATCACATACACTGTATAATATGATGCTTTAATTCTCGAACAGGACATAGCAGCAAACACCGCAAAGCATGGATCACATACACTGCATAATTTGATGCTTTAATTTTCGGACCGGATATAGCACCAAACACCACGAAACATGCATCACACACATGTACTGCAAAATTTGATGCTTTAATTGTCGGACCGGACATAGCAGCAAACACCACGAAACATGCATCACATACACATGTACTGCATAATTTGATGCTTTAATTCTCGGACCGGACATAGCAGCAAACGCCACAAACCATATATCACATACACGTAATACATAATAGATGCTTTAATTCTCAGACCCAACATAGCAGCAAACACCACAAGACATTCATCACATACACTGCATAATATGATGCTTTAATTCTCGAACAGGACATAGCAGCAAACACCGCAAAGCATGGATCACATACACTGCATAATTTGATGCTTTAATTTTCGGACCGGACATAGCACCAAACACCACGAAACATGCATCACATACACATGTACTGCATAATTTGATGCTTTAATTCTCGGACCGGACATAGCAGCAAACGCCACAAACCATATATCACATACACGTAATACATAATAGATGCTTTAATTCTCAGACCCAACATAGCAGCAAACACCACAAGACATTCATCACATACACTGCATAATATGATGCTTTAATTCTCGAACAGGACATAGCAGCAAACACCGCAAAGCATGGATCACATACACAGCATAATTTGATGCTTTAATTTTCGGACCGGACATAGCACCAAACACCACAAACCATATATCACATGCACGTAATGCATAATATGATGCTTTAATTTTCAGATCCAACATAGCAGCAAACACCACAAGAAATTCATCACATACACTGCATAATATGATGCTTTAATTCTCGAACAGGACATAGCAGCAAACACCGCAAAGCATGGATCACATACACTGCATAATTTGATGCTGTAATTTTCGGACCGGACATAGCACCAAACACCACGAAACATGCATCACATACACATGTACTGCATAATTTGATGATTTAATTCTCAGATCGAACATAGCAGCAAACACCACAAGACATTCATCACATACACTGCATAATTTGATGCTTTAATTCTCGAACAGGACATAGCAGCAAACACCACAAAACATGCATCACATACACTGCATAATTTGATGCTTTATTTTTCGGACCGGACATAGCAGTAATGCATCATTCACAGAGAAGTGCGTGCACGAATTGCACACCGTAAGCTATTGCAGCGACCATGTTGTAAGAAAACAATATTGTCATGGCATTATGTTATTGCAAACATAGCGCAATCAATAGCACAAGCTAAAATATTGCTGCTACAATAACATTGGCTTTTATTGCACCCTCAATAGCAGAAGCAAAAATATTGCCGCTACAATAATATTGGCTTGTGTTGCACAACCGCAGAACGGTCGAGTTATTGCTGCGTCAAAAGCAGCTAGTTGGTATTGTAGCAACAATATAATGCTCGCTGAGTTTGATAATGGTGCCCCTCCAGTTTGATATTGGTGCCCCCTCCAGTTTGATATTGGTGCCCCTCCAGTTTGATATTGGTGCCCCCTCCAGTTTGATATTGGTGCCCCTCCAGTTTGATATTGGTGCCCCTCCAGTTTGATATTGGTGCCCCTCCAGTTTGATATTGGTGCCCCCTCCAGTTTGATATTGGTGCCCCTCCAGTTTGATATTGGTGCCAAATCCAGTTTGATATTGTGCCCATCCAGTATGATGTTGGTGCACCTCTCCAGTTTGATATTGGTTCACCCCTACAGTTTGATATTGGTGTTCCCTTCCGGTTTGATATTGGTGTCCCTTAGAGTTTAATATTGGTGCTCCTCCAGTTTGATATTGGCGCCCCTCTCCAGTTTGATATTGTTGCTGCGCCAGTTAGATATCGGTGCCCCCTCCAGTTTGATATTAGTGTCCCCTACAGTTAGATATTGGGGTATCCTCCAGTTTGATATTTGTACTCCCTCTTGTTGAGCTGATTTAACAAGTGATATACCAACTTGAGACACTAATATCAAACTGGAGGGGTCACCAATATCAAACTGGTGGGTGAACCACTATCAAACTGGAGGGGCACCATTAATAAACTGTAGGTGCACACCAATATCAAACTGGAGCGGGGATCAATATCAAACTGGGGGCACCAATATCAAACTGGAGGGTGGCACCAATATCAAACTGGAGGGGGACCAATATCAAACTGGAAGGGAGCACCAATATCCAGCTGGAGCGGGGCGCCAATATCAAACTGGAAGGAACACCAATATCAAAAAGGCGGGGCAGCAATATTAAACTGGAGGGGCACCAATATCAAACTGGAGGGGACACCAATATCAAACTGGAGGGGCACCAATATCAAACTGGAGGGGGCACCAATATCAAACTGGAGGGGGGCACCAATATCAAACTGGAGGGGACACCAATATCAAACTGGAGGGGGCACCAATATCAAACTGGAGGAGGCACCAATATCAAACTGGAGGGGGCACCAATATCAAACTGGAGGGGGCACCAATATCAAACTGGAGGGGGCACCAATATCAAACTGGAAGGGGCACCAATATCAAACTGGAGGGGGCACCAATATCAAACTGGAGGGGGCACCAATATCAAACTGGAGGAGGCACCAATATCAAACTGGAGGGGCACCAATATCAAACTGGAGGAGGGCACCAATATCAAACTGGAGGGGGCACCAATATCAAACTGGAGGGGGCACCAATATCAGACTGGAGGGGGCACCATTATCAAACTCAGCGAGCATTATATTGTTGCTACAATACCAACTAGCTGCTTTTGACGCAGCAATAACTCGACCGTTCTGCGGTTGTGCAACACAAGCCAATATTATTGTAGCGGCAATATTTTTGCTTCTGCTATTGAGGGTGCAATAAAAGCCAATGTTATTGTAGCAGCAATATTTTAGCTTGTGCTATTGATTGCGCTATGTTTGCAATAACATAATGCCATGACAATATTGTTTTCTTACAACATGGTCGCTGCAATAGCTTACGGTGTGCAATTCGTGCACGCACTTCTCTGTGAATGATGCATTCACATACACAGCATAATTTGATGCTTTAATTCTTGAGCAGGACATAGCAGTAAACACCACAAAACATGCATCACATATACTACATAATCTGATGGTTTAACTTTCGGATCGGACATAGCAGCAAACACCACAAAACATGCATAACATACACTGCATTATTTGATGCTTTAATTTTCGGACCGGACATAGCAGCAAACACCACAAAACATGCATCACATACACTGCATAATCTGATGCTTTAATTTTCGGACCGGACATAGCAGTAAACAATACAAAACATGCGTCACATATACTGCATAATCTGATGCTTTAATTTTCGGATCGGACATAGCAGCAAACACCACAAAACATGCATCACATACACTGCATAATTTGATGCTTTAATTTTTAGACCGGACATAGCAGTAAACAATACAAAACATGCGTCACATATACTGCATAATCTGATGCTTCATTTTTAGGATCGGACATAGCAGCAAACACCACAAAACATGCATCACATACACTGCATAATTTGATGCTTTAATTTTCGAACCGGACATAGCAGCAAACACCACAAAACATGCATCACATACCCTGCATAATTCGATGCTTTATTTTCGGATCGGACATAGCAGCAAACACCACAAAACATGCATGACATACACTACATAACTTGATGCTCTAATTTTCGGACCGGACATAGCAGTAAACAATACAAAACATGCGTCACATATACTGCATAATCTGATGCTTTAATTTTCGGATCGGACATAGCAGCAAACACCACAAAACATGCATCACATACCCTGCATAATTCGATGCTTTAATTTTCGGATCGGACATAGCAGCAAACACCACAAAACATGTATCACATACACTGCATAACTTGATGCTTTAACTTGTACTTTACTGCAATTGCTTTTCTCTAACCGGACATTCAAGAGACGAATGTACTGCATCAAACAATAGTCGGCACGGCCCAGAAAGACTGAGGAGTTATCTGAAAATACCTCAATAAGCAATCACTTTTATTGTTTCTAGATAAACCAATGCAGTATTCCAAACATTCCACCTCTGTCTATATGGCAGAATGAGCGATTTCAAATCGGTCGTGCCTGAATTTTGACTCTACTGCATACTATGTTACAAAAGAACTTCACCTTTTGCGACTGTTTAACCCAAATTTGAGACATATGTGTTTCAACTCGCGCGCTAATCTTGGTATTCATCGTGGTTTGAAATATTATTCAATATGATTGGTAAGTTCGTTGTTTTGAATTTAGAAATGCACAAAATAGTTGTAGCAAGGCCTGTCATGCATTTAGAAATTGTTGTTATTTTAGAATATAAGAAATGTAATTTAGAAGTTGTTATTATTCAAATGAGAGTTATAATAAGAGTAAGTTGCATAACCATACATAACGGCAGGGGGTAGGGCGGGTAACCCCCTTCCCCCCCAAAGGGGAGCTTGGCGGCTCTTAGTGCAAAACCTTGCGCAAATTGCCCCTGCTTGTTGCTAAAGGTGCATGTACGGCCGTAGTCTTTCCGGCCTTATTGGTACGTTGCTTTGAGCGTTAAAGCTTTATTATCGACTCTGCATTGTCGATATACATATAAACGTTTTAAATACATTACATAATCTATAATATTAAAATATATACTGTCATGTATGGGTATGATAGGCGTTTCTGTGTGTATTTTGGTGTTAATGAGTTTGTTTATGTAGAAGAAAAAACCCCATTATTATGGCCAGAATATGAGCTCCAAAAATTAGGTAACGAATTAATGCTTCGAAAAGGGTTTGTAGTTTAATAAGTTTTCTGCAAAAACTGCACTCCTACGCGAAAAATTTGGCTGCGAGGACCATGAAAAAAGGTCCTCACGACTAACCCCCCTAGGAAAATTTGGCCGGTCAGGGGGGTTCCCCCTGGGATGGCCGCGACCCCCCTCGTGGGGGCCTCTACCCCACCGGCATGATCGACCGCCGATATATGTATGTGCATAAGCGTATATACTAATTTCTAAATGTACGGTAAGCCATGCTAAAGTTATGTTGTGCCATAACATGTAGCATAGCTTAGATACTGCTTTGATATGTTGGGTTGGTATCAATATTTAAATTTTACTTAAACACATTGCTTTTATACTGTTACATGAATGGTAAGCAAACTTCAGGCTAGCAATGATGATATCACTCTGCATTATGTATCAAACGCAATGAATATGCACTGTGAACATATGAATAAGCCAACTCATATCAGTTTTAATAAGCCGTATTGTGTAATAACAAATCGGGTCATTTAAGTTATCTGCTCAGCGGAAAATCACGAATTTTCAAGAAACATCGTTAGTTTCGGCGCAATACGATTCGGCTCGTCGAGGAGGATAAGAAATCATCATTGTATATATAATTATGGAAAACCTTTTTTACGATTTTTTGGTTACCGTTAATAATAAAAATTTTCGATTTTTTTATTCTCAAATGCACAATTTTATATACCATTTTAACCGCATTGGCAAGCCGCGTTTAATGGTGACACAATCAGCTTAATCCATCAGTGAAGCTTAAGCTAATGATTAGGCTTTCATTGAAACGGGCTGTAAAAAATGAACGCATTGAGTATGGTTTGACACCATTCGACTCGCCTTGATTATATTTATGAAATCCTACAACATTTACTGAGATTAGATCGGGCGGGAGACTACAACTGAGATGGCCGAACTAAATTTGCTTACACTTGGCCTGAAATTCAAATTTGTTTCGTGTCTGTCCTCGTACGAATAGATATTTCAGTGATATTATATACACAGGCAAGTTACCTAAGATCATATCCTCTATGGCAGCCATTTGACCAAATAAGTTTACAAACAACCTAGCCACAAAACATAATAGCTAAAAATGGGCTTATAGTAGCCTAAAACCTGGTGTTTTTGACTTCTGCTCTGAACTGGGATATGAACTACGAATAAAAAGATTACGCAAAAACATTTAACGGTTTCGGATTATGCTAGTTGCTGCAAAAATGGATGAATTTTATAGTATATAACGTAAATATGGTAAGCACTAGATATTTGGGTTATTCCGATAATTTCTATTAAAGCACCGAAATTTTGATTTTTGATTTTGTACATTTAATGTTGGATTCCATTTAATATAGAACATGTCATTATATATGAGCCGTATCTGTCGCCTACATTTGATTACAGCATTGTAGACGTCCTCATTTTTGAGTAAATGAATTACAGGGCTAAAACCTGAATTTTTGCCGAATTAATGTCTGGTATTACCTATGTAAATGCAACATTCAGAATTCTATGCACTGAATGTTAGAAAAGTTATTTAAAGTCCCTAGCTATGTAAACAAAATTTAATTATTTAACCGTTTTATGCACGAATTTTGTATAATGCATATAATATGGAATACAGCTTTACAGCGTCAGTGAATCGAACCTGGGTAATAGCTACACACATACACTAGCCACAAAGAAATAAATTAAATTAAATGATACTTAATGATCCAAGCAAAGCGAGAACTGTATTAACGTAGCGCTATACAATGTACGTTGGACTGAGTTTGATCACATTGCGTCTGAAAGCATTAAAAATACATGTATTTAAGCAAAAAATATTTGATTTCAAAAACATCAATTCTTGCATACCCGAACAATCTAATCGTCGTATCTTTTGCGTGGAAATCTTTAAAAATTCGGCAAATTGCTCGATAACCATTTGCCGATCGGAATCCTTTTCACATTTGATCACTGCTGTGAGGTTGAATAGCAGTTGAACCGATGGTTGCGGTTTCCGTTTTGCTTAAACAGTTATATACAAATGTTTTCATTAATATTTTTTCGTTTAAATCTCCATCACTACTACACCAAAATAATTTAGCTCGTAATTTATCATAAATTTTCGAGAAAACTTAATTATATTGCATTTCCGATAAATCATTGTTCTTAATTGTTAACCTTAGGTTTATTAATGATACAGTGGTGTTTCTTATGTTATAATTAATCTGTAAAAATTTTATGATTTGAAGAGACTAAGAGATCCCTATCTTATGATCCTTATATAAACGCACGGGGATTTTTTTATTTCTGGTAATGCATGATTTCTAAGCTAGGGCTTCTTTTAACCGCAAATACGTTCAGCTGCCCAAGTCCTCCAACAAAATGGAGTCCATCATTTTTTGATTAAATTTTACAAAATATTCAAAACATAGACGCAGATCCTCGGAAAAAATGTAACGGCTACTTATAATCAATTCATTAATAATAATGGGCAATAATAATGTAGTATTTATTAAAGATAACTAGTTTTCCATAATCATCGCTCAGGATGGCGGTGTATAAGATATTTATTTGATTGAGATACTTTCGTGTCAGATGTATATCTGACACACAACAAACTGCACTAAATCCAAAAACATAGATTTAGCACTTTTTCATAAAACAGCTAGCTACAATTTCTTGAAGAACTTGCAGAATAGATAGATATATTAGTAAACACTTCACTCGCTACGGCTATTCTTAACCTGTGTAAGGCGTGATGCGGAAAAGATCTACCTAAAAACGCAAACAAATTAATGTTGTTTTGTATAGTCCCAGAAGCTATTATTGGCGTATAACCATTTCTTCTAAAGGTAAAACTTGTGTAAATTTAATATAAATTATGTCAAAGGCTAAGTTTACTGGAAAATTTTGAGCCAGATAAAACTGGTCGAGGCTTATATCGCTTGGACAAATGGAAAATTTTACTATCAACGGATGCTTAGCTGCATCTACCTTTATTTTGGCGTAAACAGTTTTATTTTTTTGACGAAATTTTAATATATAACAGCACTTTCACTATAATTGCATTCACCGTAAGCAAAGCCCACTATCATTGGAACTATTGGACTCCGCACAGATAATACAAAAAATTATGATCTGGAGTTTTGGTTAAAACTATGTACGTTGATTGAAGTCAATATAAAGGATGTAAAATATATATGACATACGATCAACAATACGTTCTACGTGAATGTCTGTGAACAATGACGATACTTTTCTATTGTCTTTTGCAGTTTCCAGCTTGTTGTATATCGTGCTCGGATTATCCGTTGTTGGAACGGTCAGTTCTACCCTGCTGCCTACAACTCAGTATAGAAAATTATAGAATATAAATCACATCAAGCTGAAAACAAAATAAAAAAAGATAACTTCACTATTGTATGACCAAAAATCAAACCACTTGAAACCATTGCAATACAAGCCTGATAATTTTACAAAAAATTTTCATTACAGATCACAAATATTGTGATTGAAAAGTTGCGACCTCAGATAAGTATATATTAAGTATGACTCCAATAGCAAAAATTAAAAACTGCTGAGCTTTAGTTCGCTTTCTACTGGTTCCTATAATAAACTAGTGAAGCTCGCTTGCGAGCCAGAATTCGTGTGGTGGGAACAATCACCCGAAGTCCGTTGTAGAAAGCACACACAAACAAAGTCTACACATAGTATGCAGGTGCAGCATTATATAAACCGTGAGTGATGAGTCATAGTTACGCCCGCCTCTTTTGATAGCCAACGTATGCAGTAGACAAAACGTCATACAACGAATACAAAAACAATGAACTAACAATTTAATAATTCAGTAAAACCCTAAATTGACCCTGAAAAGAAAGTTAAAGAATTCAAACCGACACTTGAGAAAAATCTCATTTTTCATACCAAGTATGAAGCAGAAGTGTGAAAAAGATTTGCCACACAATATTCTTGACACTCGCAATGAGCTTGTTGGCCCAGAAAACCCCATATCCGACACTAAAACCAACGATAAACACACGCTCAGGTACTTTCCCCACGTCTTGTCCCCAAAAATTTCGAAAACGTCATTTTTACGCCAAGTATGAACCAGAAGTGTAAAAAATATTTGCCCAACAATATTTTTAACACTTGAAATGAGTTTATCTGCCCAGAAAACTTCATATAAGACACTAAAAGCAACAAAAAACACACCTTTAGGTGCATTTCCCACGACTTTTCACCAAATATGAAATTTGGCGCCAACTATAAGCTTATAGACTCCAGTTTGGCAAGTAGTTGAAAAACTTGTTATATATCATTGAAAAGCTCTGATAAAGCTACATGAAATAGGCCTATTAGTTTGCGGATATCTCGTTTACTTATTGAGAAAATTCGCAAAAACTGGAGGGTGTGCCCGAAAAATGGGCCAAAATGACGTCATTTTGCCCCATAACTTTTCCCACGGGAAAAAATTCAAAAATCGGGATCCGTCACTACACCTAAATCGACCATTGCGGTTCGAATCCGCCCAACCGTTATCGAGATCCAGGTGCGACACACAGACAGGACCACCTCAACTCCCCCTCCAGACCCAAAATGAAAATTCTCGTTCCACTCTAATTCAATAACACAACTTTATGTATAGTTCTTGCGATAATAGTGTATAGCAGAGGACAAAAGTAGAATTAACAAGTCATACTGTCTAAAAGATGGAATCGTGAGTGAGCGCTGTATTTCTAAAAGCTCGACTGCATTTTAATTGCCTAAAGCATAAAGTCACAGCAGTCACATTCCAATAACCAAAATGAAGTTGAACATAGTATCGATATTTTTACACTCCACGATTCGAAATTGGGATGGTGCAGATCAAATGTTTAGCCACAAGCAAAATACCGCGCACACTTAACTATGTTACAGCATTATCAGAGATAATCAGGAATGCAAATGTAGCAGCCTGGTGTAGCAAAAGCATTCTAAACAGTGTACACCTAATATTTCAAATCGAAAATTTGTCATTTCTAGAAACAACATGAAGTCCAGAAGTGTTTAATTTTCACCTGCGCTATATGTTTTATTTTGAAACACTTTTTAAATGTTATACTGTAAGAAACCAAACAAACTAAGCAGCACTTATATTACTACAATTTCGCAAGTAGTCACATTTATAGAGACCCTTTCAGGTAACTTTACTATAATTTCAAATTTGAATTCCCATTTTGATAAAATTGCAAAACATTAAGAATTAGAAACGTAAGCATTTGTTGCGAAGCATGTGTTTAAGCCAAAACATAAAAATATCTGTTCATAATAGAATGGCTCCAAGATTCCAGCATTTTCTGTCTGATTTGCAACAAGTGTATTTCTGCATAAAAATTTTTAATAACTCAATTGAAGTAGCTTCATAATAAGTGATCAAGGTAAACTTTATATTCATGAATTTAGTATTAACATTAATTGATACAAGGGTCTGCTTTTCGAGACTTGGATGCTTTTTGTATCATTTGTTTGGCGGTGCATGTCATGTCATTTTGTGCGGAACAACATTATGCAGAGTTTGACAAGTCTCTCCCTATTTGCCAAAGATCATCTATTATATTGATTGCAGCGTTTGGCGGTGCATGTCATGTCATTTTGTGCGGAACAACATTATGCTCAATGTATTTAGCAGATTTTGACAAGTCTCTCCCTATTTTCCAAAGATCATCTATTATATTGATTGCACGTATAAATGTTGAATTACTAAATATGTTTTCTCATGTTCGTTTCCTCATCACTAACGCTATTACAACACATCATATTCCAACTTTTTTAACTTATTATCATGCCGCATCAAAAACGCTATTACAACACATCATATTCCAACTTTTTTTAACTTATTATCATGCCGCATCACAAACGCTATTACAACACATCATATTCCAACTTTTTTAACTTATTATCATGCCGCATCACAAACGCTATTACAACACATCATATTCCAACTTTTTTAACTTATTATCATGCCGAATCACAAACGCTATTACAACACATCATATTCCAACTTTTTTAACTTATTATCATGCCGCATCACAAACGCTATTACAACACATCATATTCCAACTTTTTTAACTTATTATCATGCCGCATCACAAACGCTATTACAACACATCATATTCCAGCTTTTTTAACTTATTATCATGCCGCATCACAAACGCTATTACAACACATCATATTCCAACTTTTTTAACTTATTATCATGCCGCATCACAAACGCTATTACAACACATCATATTCCAACTGTTTTAACTTATTATCATACCGCATCACAAACGCTATTACAACACATCATATTCCAACTTTTTTAGCTTATTATCATGCCGCATCGCAAACGCTATTACAACATATCATATTCCAACTTTTTTAACTTATTATCATGCCGCATCACAAACGCTATTACAACACATCATATTCCAACTTTTTTAACTTATTATCATGACGCATCACAAACGCTATTACAACACATCATATTCCAACTTTTTTAACTTATTATCATGCCGCATCACAAACGCTATTACAACACATCATATTCCAACTTTTTTAATTTATTATCATGCCGCAGAGTATTCTTGATTTTGTCATATAAATGGTTTATTATTCAGCTAATCAAAACGTGTATCAACCTTGAAACGTACTAGTTTATTATAAAAGTGGCAAGTCCTGTTTAAATACTAAACTTTTTCTTTCTTTCTTTCTGCACGTGGTAAAAGTGATGATATACGGATTAGCTTTGTTATTTTCGAGTAACAAATTTCGTTCTGTTTTGATTACGACATAACAAATTCAACAGGTTTGCCATACACCATTAGGACTTCAGTGATTGAATTTTATAAACTGTCGTTTTCAATGAAACGCAGGAGTGCATTATATTCATTCAGAACGCACAGTCTGACAAAAGTCGAAACCAATGTCACACATTGCTTTCAGTAGCTTAGAAATATTTAAAATGTAGATTAAAAAAGCTTACGAAAAAATATATGTATCAATGAAATACACAACAGATAAAACTTGTTTAAAATTCATGCTTAAGTGCATTTACACTGCCAAGTGTACATTATTCACAAATACTGTTGGGCCTTTAATGCACCAGTTTCAAAATGCGTATAATTCCAAAATGCGTAATTTTTGTACTAATATACAGTTTTATAAAGAAGAAGGATAACCTATTTTACTATTTTCTAACAAATATAAAGTCTCCTAATTGTGTTTTTGCTACGTTTAGCCACGTTAAGCTGACTGTGCGACGCCGACGGTACAAATGATTTTGCACCATGCTTTTCTGATTTGTATCTTGTCGCGGTTAATCGATAAATGTTTACTGCACAGCTAGGCTTCCATATGTATGTTTGCTTATTCTTTAAGAACACTCTAAGCTCATTTTGGAAGTTAATGATAAATGCAGATGCGTAAGTCACTCTACATTACTAAAAATTCATATTCTTGGCGAAGAGACGAACACTGCTGGTGTATGCTGGTTAGGTCGCAAATTTCTGTTGATTTTTTTTGAAAATTGCTGCAGTAGTTGCGTTAATAAATATTTTTCCTGCGATACATAATTTTTATATCAGATCTTAAGAAAACGGCAACAACATTGTGTGGCAGTATTTTCAAAATTTGCCACACAAGCAGTGTCATTATATAAAAAACCAACACAATTTACACAACAGTTTTCTAAAACCGGCATAAGTTTCTCAAGCAGATTTTCTTAAAGTAATGGAGTTTCTGATGTAGTTTTTTAAAATAGACACAGTTTCTATGGCAGATTTCTAATCTAAAATTGACACAGTTTCTGTAGCAATTTTTCTAAAATTCGCACAGTGTCCGTGGCAGCTTTTCTAAAGGTTGCGCAGTTTCTGTAGCAGTTTTTTTTCAAAAAAAAAACAGTTTCTGTAGCAGTTTATTGTGGGTTTTTGAAAAAACGGTAATTACAGATGAATTTTCACGGTAGTTGGCGCTTCATATATATTTAATAATCCAAAATGGGCTTTACTAAGATAATTAGCACTACACTAAATATGAAATATGACCACTAGATTATATTTATATAAATTTACCAGAATAAGAAGATAGAGCGCTACATAAAATTAGCATATCTTGAACATATATATCGATACATTGATATATCTATTGTGTAGCAACATTACAGCAGATGCTCGCTAATGTCATAAACATAATGGAATCCATAATAGTTGTATAGATTCTATAGAATCTTAGAGATAATTTTTATTCAGTTACCCACCCTTAAAGGCATTTTGTCAATTTTTATAATACAGCTTTAATTTTGGAACCATTCTACTCAGCTTATCCAAGCGGTTGAGGAGATTTATGCCAAATAATATTTTCTACTGTCAAGTTACCCATGTAACCCTTAAGCATACGCCGCAAATGTACTACAAAAGAAAATTTAGCTAACATTGTACTCAAATCAGTGTCAATAATTGCACAGATAGACTTACTGGTGTATTTAGTAATTATTATCAATTCAGGGATTTTAACGCTGAGAAGTTCTGCGATTAGGATTTTGATGAGTTTTCGTGTTGCCAAACTTGTGTCAAGTGTTGCGGTTTTGGGTTTCATCGATACCGATACCAGCAAAACGTCCTTTTCTGCAACAATGTGATATATACCTTAATTGGTCTCATAACACAACGGTTTGCTGTTATCATTAGGGCAAATTACGGCAATACTAAAGACCGTTTACTACCGTTATACGCCCTTACATTTCTGAACGCAGAAATTCAAAAATTTTTATGGTTAGTTTCGTTCGAAATAAATAAAATGAGAAATAGGCGTGTCTTGATAAAAATGCTATGGTTTAGGTCTTGTTTCAAAGTTGTCGGATCCCATCCGTTCAGATCCAATCCAATCCGATTAGCAACTTTAATGTATATAGACTGTTCACATTGTATTCGAGCCGATCCGATTTGATAGAGCATGTACAATTTTATAGAATTTGGATAGGATCCGATTCGGATAATGTAGTATAAAAATGCATATGCATACACACGTATACTGGAAGTATAGAGTTTGGTCGTATGGTACCGGATGCAATGTGAACAGAAATCGTATCGTGTCTTTAACGGAGTAAAGCAAATCAGATCGGAAACAATGCAAACACGGCCTAAAGTGTTGCTGTCGGCGAGCTACGATGTTTGTTATTAAATCCTAGTACTACAGCAGCTTTTCTGGACGTGTATGCATATTCGGATGCCTACCTATACCGATGACGCCGGCTTTCGTGATTCAAGAAAATATGCAGGGGTAAATCAATATGCAAATTGTAGTGTTCTCAATATACGGAAACTTAAAGTAATAGTAGCCTGGAGAAATATTCCTATACATATGCAAATGTTAGACTTCGTATAGTGAGAACTCGTATTTTCCTCAGTATGTTGCTACTAAGGAGCCACTGAATGCCTCTTATTAAACCGTTTTCTTCTATCCATAAAATGTTACTCCTCTTAGCTCGACCTACTAGCTGTCGTAGTCACCAACGACTTCGCTTGATGGTTTTGATTTATATATCGCAAGTAAGAAAACTTTTAATAGTGAAAATTTTTTAAGATATATAATACAACCATTTTGATGCATTGGCTTAATGCCGATTGGTCATATATGTAAACTGTATTATTGTCATTGAATGCCTCTTATTAAACTGTATTCTTCTGTCTACAAAATGTTCGCCTTCTAGCTCGATCTTGTAGATGTCCAAGTTACCAATGACTTCGCTTGCTGAGTTCTGATTTATATATCGCAAATCAGTCAACTGTTGATAGTTAAATTTTTAAGATATAAAATAAAAACCTATTTTGATACATTGGCTTTATGCCGATTAGTCATATATGTAAATCACTTTTGGACAGACGAACGCAGCAAACCGCCTAAGCAATTAAGTATATATATATCAAGAAAAATACTTTGCAACTTTATGTGGTTGATACACTCATGGCATTCATTTTTACCAAATGACATTCAATTTAAGAAAAATTAAGCACATTGTGACTACCTGTCGAGCAAAAAATTTCATCAAAGGTTATCGATACATTCACAATATTCAGCAAAAATATAAGAAGCTCGTTCGTAACACTTATTCACAAGCATTTCTGCTGCAGTAGTACCACTTTAAATTTAAATAAATTTGTGTGAAAAATCCTATTGACCACATGAATCATTCTATTTTATGCGACAGTAAACTTAAGCCACGCCCATCAATAATCCTATTTTGCTATTTCGGCTAAAAATCTGTTACTGAACGCTTTTTGTTAAACCGTAATCCGGCGCAAAACTGTTCGTGAACACAAAGCTCTGTGATAGTTAGTAATCCGGCAAGTTTTTGTGTTCGCGAAAATTCTAGGGAAATTACCGAATTTTTTGTGAACAAAAATCTACCGGATTTGGATTCGCTGAATTTGTTCGCAAACACTGTAACCTAAACCACAAGAACGATTGATTTGTGGCATCGGTATTACGCTAAATTTGTTCGCGAACACAGACGAATACGAATCAGCAGCGGATAGGCGTCCGATAACAGTTTTCGCAGCAAATTCAAAATCGTCAAAATTCTGTTCGAACACAAGTTATAATTTTTGGGACTTGTTTCTAATTTTGCCAATTTTATGTTATCGAAAAACAAATGAAATTTCCGCATTTGTTTCGTAACAACGGTTTGCGCTTCGCTATCGGCTTTTACAAAATAGGATAGTCGATGGGCGCATGTTAAGTTTACTCGCGTATTACAAGAATACAATGGCAAGTTAAATCTATATTAAAATCAAAACATTTTTTACAAAATAACATTAGGATTTGGTTATGTTTCCCATTAATTGGATTGATTATTTGAAAATTGGTAAGTCCAAAACAAGGCAACAGGAAATTCGCGCTGTGCTTGAACAGTATGTTATTCAATCCTAGATTGACGCGATACAACCCAACCCTGTGATGCACAACTTGAAATTTAAATTAGTCTTTGTTCGCGAAAAAAATAAGCGCGACGTCCACCTTATATAAAATCGTTTTTATAGTCGACCGATACGATGAGCCTTTAAATGATTTTCCAGGAATCATATTTGTTTGCTTCGGGCGATGTATTTCGATTAAAGAATTTTTTAACAATTATATTTCTTAAACGAACCATCGGTTGAAATGTGCAATGTAACTCAAGTTTGTAACGCTCAGTTTGACAAAACGTAAATGCAATATTACGATTATTGCGACTAAAGTGACGACCAGTGTTTTAGTTTAGATGATTTTGAATTAATAAGTGTGATCAGGCTACGAATTTAGGCTAATTATTTTCAAAGCTGAACAGACGAAAACGTTTTTTCCTACCCACTGTGGATTACTTTAGTATATCTAGGTCAAATATCCTAACCAGGTTCAATCTCCGGCTTCACTTTGACAATATCGTAGTCGGTGACTGTAACTGTTTCACCAGTGCCAGTAGTGAATGTGAAATGATCTTCATGAATCAGCTTCTCCAGTGATGCTTTCGATTCAGCCAGCTCAGATTTAGTCAGAGCGGGTACTTTTACGTGAATAACATTTCCTGAAGAAAATGATTTATAAATAGTTTTATCAATTAATATAAAGCTTTGTGTTGTGGATATGTTGATAGTGGATAACTGCAAATAGTGTGCCGCCAATGTCATTATGTACGCTGCAGCGTTAAAACGGCGATTTCAATGGAACCATGACACCATAATACGCGAAAATTGTAATATCTCTGAAACCACTCGAGCAATATGAATGTTTTTGTCTCATGGATCCTTTTCTGTACTGCCATATTGCGAGCACAATAATTATGCTCTCAACTATTCGAGCAAAATGGATAATATTCGCTGGCTCATTTTGCAGTTCAATGCTCAATATAGCTGTGGCCATCTCTCTAAATTTTACATATTCAGCACACAGAATTCACCATCTTGGTGATAAGACAAGCTACTTGTTACAACAGCTGACGAATAGTACAATACTCTGACAACAGCAGGAACTGTCGAGAGTACGTCCACTCTGCTGGTGAAACTGTAAATGTAAATACACATAGTTGCTTTGGCGGTTTGTATATTATATTACATTTTATCTAGTATTTGTATATTATATTTGTATATTATATTACATTTTATCTAGTATGTGCTTGGACACAGTAAACAGCTATTACTAGTATCTTAAGTGCTGAGCCGAGCCTTTTTTTTCATCGAAAGAGCCGAGCTGAGTCAAGCCAGGCATGGTTCATGAAAACCCCAGCGGACCCAGAGCCTAAAGATCTGTCTGCGAGCGATAGCCAAATCGAACGTGGTTCAGAAAGATCCCAGCCGGGCCAGATCAGAAAAATTGGCTCTTGCTCAGCTCTAGGCACAAGATTTTAAAATGCCACAACGTATGGATAACATATGGAGCTCTTAGTTTGAGCCAAAAGCTTGAACGTATGAGTACACATTTAATTAGTATTCGTAATCGTAAATAACAATTCGTCAGAAGAAAAAGTTTATTATTAAGGAAATACGTATATTTTTTACCCAACAACTTAATAATAAGTTTGCTTCGAAGCATCTACGCAGCGACAGTACCATATTGTTGAGCTTCATAATATTTGATGATAACAAAGATGAAGCCGAAAATACCGCGTATTAAAAGTACAAACCGGGCTGAATGGTAATTTCAAACTTAAATTTATTAAAACGGGGTGCTCTCGCGTCTATTTATTTGTTTCACTGACCGTAAGATGTGCGGCTGTGGTATGGACGCCGCCACAGTGGGCTTTGGAGGAAATATTTTGCGATACCCATGGTCTGTGGACTATATTTATTATTACTGCACCACAAAGCTAGTTTGTTGCTTTACTTAACATAGCCTAGCTGGACTGCAGAAATGGATAAAAACTTTTATAAGCTATGGAGCATTAAATACAAGATTGCATATTTTGCGCATATTGAAGCTGATCATAGATTACAAAGTTTCCGATCAACATTTTTGTTACTATATAAAATGTGTTTTGCACTGCGGATATATTTTGGGTTGTATTTACTGTGTCACTTGGTACCTGGAACAGCGTAAAGTTAGTTGCTACCTATTAAACCATATAAACATGTCGGCTGTATAGGCGGCCACGGCAGTCTAAATAGATAATTCTTTTGTAGTTAATCACTAATACCAATAGTGCATAAGGAAAAAATATGACACTTTCCTACAGTCCAACGTTAACCCGTTGTTGGATTAGACGGGCGTTTTCAGCTTTACCCCCTCATTTCAGGGTGGTCATCATGCAAAGACCCCCTGCATTATGTGGAGGGGGCCAGATTTGAGGTAGTCGATTGAACAAAGACCAGTTGTCCGAGCGACCCCTTCAAATGAGGGGGGTCGGAGCTACCCCTGCCACAAAACGTGAGAGCGACGATTTGTGCATGATGGCCCCTCCAGAAATAAAAAGGGTATATATAAAAACGGCAATGTCATTCAACACTCGTTAACAATAAGAGTAGGAAAGCGTCATATCCTTCTCATATACACTCATGCTTACACCATAAAATGACTCAAGTAAGACGGCTAGATTGCACATCTTTGAACTATATAATCACGTTTTATTGCAAATTATATCATTATTCACAAAGTCTTAGGCTTGACCACAGCGTACTTTGAAAAGTGAAAGCAGAGATCCTAGTCGTGGCTGAAGCCAAGTTCTGATCATGAGTGTACTTCGAAATAAACAAACGGATGCACAAAGTATAGTAGCATGTCTTCTTCGATGATAAAATTGTGACGTCCAATGCATCAAGCAGTGTTGAACCAAAAGGTTCATAAGGTTTTTTTGTGTTCCCCAACGCAGGGTATTTCATTTAGTTGACTATATATATATATATTACACATTACATGAAGATTACCCCATTCCAAGTTCACACGTGTCTGCTGGATAGTCTCCAAAATCCTAATCCATAAAAATCAAACGAAGCTCACCAATAATTTTCACCGGCTCCAACAGTGTAATGTGCAGTTTTGCAGCTAACAACGACGTAAGATTGTTCACTTCTTCAACGGTGGGCACAATTGCCTTATTTGTTTCAAGTTTGTAGACTGTAAAATCTAAAAAAAAAACTAGTTGCAATAATTGTGGTCTTATAAAACATCAAAATCTTAAGACAAGTTAAGATCCGACTCGAATTACTTTTAAGGGAAATAGTTTAAGGTGTTTGTACCGCCAGATAACTTTTAAAATTGAAAGAACTATGCCTTGAAATTTTAGAGATTTATTTTTCCAAAATATACGATTTGTTTCAATTTCAATGAATAGTTCTTTGAGTTTTAAAAGAATATCGGGTGGCGCAAAAATCTTACAATATTTCACTTACATTTTGTAGAAAGCTTTTTGAGTGTAATAGATATAAAATATATGTATCTCATTTTCATTCAGATAATATAACAAAACTAACATTTTCATTCGACACATAACAAAGCGAAGAACAGCTAAATATATGATAGATAGATATGAAGATGAATCGAAATATGTGTCCTAAACAATGGAGCTTGATTTTGACACTTTGGAACGCCATCTCTTAAGTTTAATTATGTCAACACCACGTACGTCGTGTTCGGAATGTGCCCAACCGAACCAATACGATCAAATTTTGAGCTAAAATGTAATGTCAGCGTGTGTATGTATCTATTTTTGCATGTCGCATCGTCCCATTAGTATCCGACAGTACTCTAACGGATCAGGTCGAATACATTAAAAAATTTGATTATAAAATATGCTTGTTTAAGCTTTTTACGCACACTGCAAAAACGGTTCTGTAGTGGAGCTAATATAGAATGCACAGGCAAATAAACGGCGATATTTTCACGAATATTACGACATGGGTACCTAACAATTGGGATCTACCAATAAATATATGTCTAGACTGCGACGGTCCGGATATTTTCTGATGACACTTTGGGAGCAATCAGCAAAACCCGAAATATAAGCTAGAAATTACTACAACATAAAACTGACTAGCATTGGAACTCAAAGCTAGTCCATTTATCTGCCATAGCCTGCTAACAAATGAGTATCTGCTGTTAATGTGATAATTTGAAGCGTTGTGCATTCCCAAAATTTTGAGTTAGTTGTTTATATTTGAAGCATATACCTGTTTGTGAAGCATTTTATGGTAATAGCAGTAATGAATAAAATTACGCCTAGTTCGATTAGATAATTTCTGACCCAATAGCGTTGCCAATTCGACTCGAAATAGTAGATAAGTCAATCCGAAAATGAGATTAATTTAGATCTAAAAACACTAAAAACTGTATATATCCCAAACAGACCTACCTGTACCGTTTGTTGACGTAGTTATGCTAACAGTTCGATCAACTTCGAATAATTTAGCTACAACTTGCGACGAATTTGGCTGTTCAAGCTTATTTCTGGCATTTGCTATGTCTTTACATGTTCCTCGTACTTTAACACTGATATGGTCGTCTAAAATTAAATTTTTCCACTTAAAAACAAAATTCTGCTGCTACGTAAAAAGATAAAACCTCAGAGAAAACCATATCTATTTTCGTTTTCCATTTGCAGTCTGAAGCCATATAAATATATATATATATATATATATATATATATATATATATATATATATATATATATATAAATATAAATATATACATATATATGAGGCAATATATACGTAAATATTCAGCCAAAAATGTATTATGTCTTTGGTCCAAACATGAAATCTCATTATTTTCAAATCGACTCGATTAGCACCATATAAAGTCGCAGGCAATATATAAGTAATGTATTATGCCAAAACAGTATTATTTTTGCGTTGGCCCATAAATAAAATATAATTATTTTGAATAGACTCAATTAGATATATATAGCTGAGGAAATATATATGTAAAATTTTCTACAAAATGTATTATTCCTTCAGTCCATAAAATGAAATCCAGATATTTTCGGATAGACTCGATTAGCGCTAAGGATTTGTTTGCCTCGGTTTTAACAACAAATTCAAAAGTTCTGAAATTCGATTAACGACTCATTTAGAAGGTTAAAGCTAATGAAGATTACTGCTAAAACTCAGTTAATACAATTGAATTGTAAAAAATAGAAGAAAATTTTCACAAATAACAACCATGTTTGTTTAACTGCAGAAATAAATTGGGATCCGCTACGTCATATTGCTTATAAATAAGAAAACCTTACGGCGAGAGACTCAGCCTACTCATTTTGCTTACTGAAGCAATATATAAACTATATAAAATCCAGAAGCGTACACTAAAGTTGGTCTGTTTGAGGATACTGGGCTCAGGCTTAGTTATGAAGTGTCCTAAGGGTCGCACCCATCCAACCTGATCCCCGTGTCCCCAACAGCAATGGAAGGCCTGTAAGAGCCATTATGACTTTTACGGCAGGAAGTGAAATTCATGCTATGCTCGATATACTAATTCTAAGCTGTAGCGCACTGGGTGCATAATTATAGGGTAAATGCGCCTATAGTGAAAATGTTATTAATATTAAATAATAGGTTGGTCCGGCACAAAATGTCTAAGCTAAAATATAGGCGAATATACAAAAAGATCCTTGTAGTGCATTTTTATTCGTCCCAATCGATTTCACTATCAGCGCATTCTTATAACAAAAACTTCTCACCCGATATATACATAAGGCCATCAGAGTTTAGCTGTGCTATAAATCTGTTACTAACTAACCGTAAAATGTTACACCGATTGCTTCTTCGCCAATATCAAAGAAATTTGCTAAGCTCTTCTTGATTGATTTCTCGCGTTCTACCGAGACAATGATTCGTTGAGTAGTAGGAATTTTAAACGCTTCGTGACACTCTGCATTAATATAGATGGTAGAATAAAGTACCAGTTTCTTTTTTGTGACTAGTTTTATTGATGCCATCCGCGTAAATGTGCGATTTATTATAACATTTATTATAATTGAAGGTATATGCGAACGTTCCAAGAATGCGTTAAATGTCCTACAATCTGTTGCGTATAAAAGAGAAATCCAAGAAAAATTGATTTTTTAGAATAGTGCACGCAAATATGTCGAAGCAGGGGTTCAGGAGCTACCCATTGAGGCCTCGGACCGCCACACCCCGAAGACCTGGTCTACCTCCACTGAGAGTGCCAGTCTGTCGCACTGACGCTCCGCGCGATCCCGCAACCCCACGCCCAGCGCCGAAGGCCCGCGGAAAATTTCAAGTGGTCAAAGAAATATAGGGAAAAATTGGCAAATTTGGGGTGCAGTCGGCGAAAATCAGGGTGTCACAGGGAGAGGTCACTTTTTGTCAACCCCTCCCTCCACCTGACGACATTTCTCCGTAGGGTTTCTACCCCACCCTCTCAATGTGGCGACCTCCCCTGTCAACCCCGACTGCCCCTTAAACCTCGGAGCATCAGCATGTATGGATTTCACATAGCAAGCACTATTACCGAGTGTTATAATTAGCTGTGGATGAATTAATACTGCTTCTCCAATTATTTTTGATCATATAAATGTTTATTATTCATTGATTGCCTTAGATATATTTTATGTCGTACTGCACAATATGAGCGAAACCGTTAAAAATATTTGTTGACACAGAGGAATGTGCTTAATGTTTAACAAATACTTAAAAAAAGTGTTTGTAGTCTTCCAACTTAAGCCGACGTAAGCCGTAATTGTCTTATATTCCTCATTTGTACCCTTTATGCCATGTGATTAACGCTGACAATGTTTTATAATAGCAATCATTTTTAATTTTTCCGCCACGATTGACCCACAATACAAAAGGCTTCGTGTAAAAACAAAAGTATCAGCCTGCCTCTTATAGAAAAATTACAAATACAATTATTTGTTTTTCTAACAAGCAGTTACATGTTTTGCCTAGTTCAATTTCTACTCATGTGCGATCTAAACATTTAACATAATAGATTATCCACTTTAAAACTGAAGGGAAATATAATTCGTCTCCTAAAATAATAATGTCTTCATCTTCAAATGATACACGAGAGTTCCGACGTTAAAGCAGCCGGTATTCAAATAAGGACCTTTGGCTTGCAAAACTACCTCGCTACGAGTACACCGCAGGCCCCGATCAACATTCGTTGAAGTTATTCTATGTACGCGAGCGTAGCGAAACTTTACATCACTTCCCTGTAGATTCGCGGAGCGAGCGTGGATGGAACTCCACCTGTGTTAATAAACACGGCGCAGAGATCATGTCCGGATTATCAAGTGAAATGATCCACGCGAAATCTTACGTTGAACCAGCCGGGATTCCAGCCCATGAATCTAGTTTTCAAGACTATCTACCTATCACTACACGACAGGCCCCCGATAAACTCGTGTTCAAATTACGCTAAGTACGCTAGTGTACTGAGACGTTACAGACTTGAATACATCTATAAATTTACTAGGTACGTGCAATTTTATTAAAACACACAATTTTTAAATTTTAGCTAACTACTATGTTATATGACCAGTACAGAGAAAATTAGTGGTTACATCAAGTTTTCAAAGACACACAAAATTATCAATTTGTGGTGCTATGTAGTACCCAGAATGTGTTTTGTTCCCTTCATCAATTTAAGCAACATATCAACTCTGACGTTCACTTAATAAATTCCCAACATCATACTATTGTACTTGCTACCATATTGACTCGATAAGATAAAATAATAAGCCCGCACGGACGCGTAACGGCAAATATGCTGACCTTACGTGTTTTGAAACCGTATTAAAAAGAACAGTACCCATTCATATACTGGCTAAGAAATGAAATTTCCTGAAAATGGTTAAAAATTCACCATTCACTTGGGAGGTGCCAACTGCCCTAATATAGTTAGATATACTAAAGCGGAAATTATCACCGCTGTTAGGAAATTATTCTGGCGTCAATTTCCAACTTACCATTGTCGTCAATTATAGGAACGTTTTTGTCAACGATCACAGCTTTAATTTTCATATCGTGGTCATCAAGACTGCTCAGGTCGTCTACAGCCGATGATAAGCTCGCTACAGCTTCAGGACTGGAATCGATCGGTGAGATCAATATATGAACTGTGTTGTCTAAAACCGAAAATACATGTAACGATTCATTTCTGATTATTCCTTAGTGAATCTTTATTATAGTACGCCGAATTAGCTGATGTGTCGCGTAATGTTTGTCAAACTCCAGACAGTACCAGGAATCGAACCCAAGTTGTCTGATTACGAACGGAATATGCAAACAAATGAATGAGTTATTTAGGAGCTATTGCTTTTCCGTTCTTAAAGTAACTACGCTAAACGAACGAATAATATCGCAAATTTTACTGATACTAAAATATCTTGGATAACAACTGCTTTAATCATGGAGATTGTTTTGACAAGTGTATTTTGGTGTCAGTAGAATGACGCGAAAGTCTAAAAATACATTATTTATTAGAAACTGATGCAAGTCGCTACATCACATCTTTGTTGAGCATAATATCTGTGGTTTGAGAGCATTTAATAAAAACCAATGCATATAATCATTTTCTTCAACATTCTATCAGAACAAGTGTTACCTTTAATTTCAAGGTTCGTTATTTCGACTGTAGATATGCCGAGTTGTGATGCAATTTTGACTTTAAGTTTTTCTTTATTTTTGATACTTGGCAATACGGGTTTGTCGACTTCCATGTCGACAGACAGCGAAGTGCGATCTAAATATAAACACATGTAATACATACCGATGACAAATTAACATTATGCTAACGACAACACAATGTATGCCTCTTTAAAGCAACAATTCAGGTATCTACATGGGATACACTGAGTTTCCATTTTGATGTTTGCCGCTCGGGACTAGAGTAAAACTGTAATCTGATCAGGCTAAGTTTGTCTGTATATAATAGTAGAATACTATACATACTGGCAAAACAGAATGTAGGCGCTTTCATTCAACCAGAATGTTTTTAATGTTAAAAACGCTTTGTAAAATTGTCTCAGCGAAAGGCTTTGAAACATGACAGGATGGGCAAAGAATTATGATGACAGGATGGGCAAAGAATTATGATGACAGGATGGGCAAAGAATTATGATGACAGGATGGGCAAAGAATTATGATGACAGGATGGGCAAAGAATTATGATGACAGGATGGGCAAAGAATTATGATGACAGGATGGGCAAAGAATTATGATGACAGGATGGGCAAAGAATTATGATGACAGGATGGGCAAAGAATTATGATGACAGGATGGGCAAAGAATTATGTGATAAGACACGTCGTTATAGCCGTCGGATTAATCTTAACCTTAAGTCGATATTAATTTATTCTTCTGCGCAGTCATTGCTTATAAGTAGACTTAAGACACTCCACATCTATCTTTTTCTAAGTTTTTAGGGGTGTTACAAAACATTTTAATATACAAGGTTTAGGCTATCGATCACAATCAATGGTAAAGATAGGAGGTATGTCAATCTCTCTACAAAGCATAGTATAACAAGATAATATGCTCCAATAATTACTAGTATGCCACCTATTCGGCGTTAGGTATGTGATACGCAGTCCCAAAACATGTAACAAATTTAGATATTTTACTATAAGTCACTCAAGCAATGAGTTATACAAGTGAAAATATAAGTTACACTTCGGTTATATACTACTTTGTTTTATATTTTAGTATAGATATAACTATTTAACGCTCGAGCTGGCTTATATGTCGTGCAATGATTGACAAACGCTAGCAAGCACCGCCGATCGAATCCCCGCTAACACCTTGCTTACTTTCAAACATCGCTATGAAGCTTGAAAGGTGTTGCTCGATTCATGAAACAACCTTATAACGTGAGCGAATAACAAACCGCGTGCAAACGTGTGCAGCGCGACATACTTAGTTTGCACAACCCGTTGCATTATGCATTGACAATTGGCAGAGTTTAGCTCAAAGGGTTAATCAATGTGTTAACTTTTAACACTTATATATTGTTTAAAAGTTACACTTGATACAACTTGAACTTCAAAAGTCATAGTTTAACTTTCCGAAATCAATCTTAAATTCCTAACACCTTGCTTACTTTCAAGCATCGCTATGAAGCTTGAAATGTTATGCTCGGTTCATTAAACAACCTTATAACGTGAGCGAATAACAACGCGTGTGCAAACGTACGCAACCCGACATACTTAGTTTGCACAGCCTGTTGCATTATGCATTGACAATTTGCAGAGATGAGCTGAAAGGGTTAATCAATGCGTTAAGTCTTAAGACTTATATATTGTTTGAAAAGTTATACTTGATACAACTTGAACTTTAAAAGTCATAGTTTAACTTTCCAAAATCAATCTTAAATTTTTAACACCTTGCTTACTTTCAAGCATCGCTATAACGGATTCGCCAACTCCTAATAATTTATAGTTCGTCAGATCAAGCGGTCTACTACCATCGTCTTCCGTTGTAGTTATTATAAACTGATGCTGAAACCAT
This sequence comes from Trileptium ribeirensis, assembly GCA_030248225.1. Lineage (NCBI taxonomy): Eukaryota > Metazoa > Nematoda > Enoplea > Enoplida > Thoracostomopsidae > Trileptium > Trileptium ribeirensis. Next base: position 26,479 of record JASANE010003798.1, read on the forward strand.
AGCAAATCGATAATTTCGGTAACTGACTTTAGGAAATCACTCGAATCGGGATCGCACTGTAATGTGAATTTGATTGTTCGACCTGAAATGAAATGTTTAGTTCTAAAACATATGTTATAATATATCATGGTTTATTGAAATACACCTCATTCCTATTCGAATTTAATTTTGTCATAAAAAATTTTCTGTTTTGAAAGTTATCATGCTTGTCGTTTTGTATTGGCTTCAAACACGAACAATGACAAGTCAAATAAAACATTTACAGCTGACAAGAACGACATTAACAGCAAGGTGCAAACATGTACCGTGTAAATCTTTGACACTTTTATATATTAAATATCCAATATCGTTTTGCGACATTCGTATTTACGTACTTGGCTTATACTTAAGCACTGTTATTGGGTACACGTATTGAAATTTAGTAACAACAACTAAATTGAAGCAGAAATTCGTAATAGTTACTAGTATATATCTCGCAAGCAAGGGTGAAACGGAGCGAGAGTGGTTTCATTTTTAAGTTATCATTTTGTTTAATCTCCCGTCGCAAACTGTGTTTGATGTACATGCCGCCCTAAAAGCGCTAGAACCCTGAACCCATTGAATATTCTGAAACCTCTTCGACCCTAAATTCATCAAAAACAACTGAGAATGAGTCATGTATTCGACCTGGTCTCTAGATAACCAAACCATCGTATTCAGGCTATTATAAAACCCATATAGACAATTGTTGATGACCTAGACGTAATAGGTAACCAAACAACTCAAGACAGGTTATATGCTGAAAAGCGCTTCTAATAACCAAATCATTGTAATGAGCATGCCGAAAAACCACTATATAGACTGAAGGGTCGACGAAATATATTCGAGTCTAGAGCGGCCCAACGAGTGGTTCCACAAAAAAGACTTATTCAGCAACCTTTAAGATCTCTATGAGATGATTCTGAGTGGTAATCCAATTGTTTCGATGCCAAGCGTGTGTTGCGAGATATCAATTGCGAAACACTGGTAAAGGTATTTCCAGGTTTGGCAAAGAACCGCTGAAAACCTGTTTTTGCCATTTTGAACCGGAAGATTGTGTCCGAGCAGTTCGCCTTCGCCCACCGGGCACGTCGTCGTCTCTTCTGCTCTCGAACGAAAAAAATTAGTCGAAATCCGTCCATCCGAAAATGAGTTATGAATGACAACGACAAACAAAATAAAAAAAAATTTCATGATTTTCCCCGTAGCTCCCTCAGTAGAAACTCAGCTCGCTTCGCTCGCACCGTTTCAGTAAAGTGGTCAAATAATTATATACATAAAATATGAATTTTCCAAAGGTTTCTTAAATATATTTTAAACGTGGTTCTTGCAAAATCTATCGCGATGAGCACGAAGAGCAAGAAAAAAGACAAAACCAGGGCTGCAGCACTGTAATTTACAGTTATGTGGCCATAGATGAAAAATAGAAACAAACTCACGGCGGTTGTATTTACGCACAAAAGTCGAGGAAACCGCCTCACCACCACCCGCTCCCTTCCTGCTCCACCTATGGATTAAACTCATTGTGCAAATTGTCGGAAAATGCAGAGATATAATCGAACTGCGTTTCGAACATATATAACCATATATAACATTGTTTGTTATGCTTTGATATATGTATAATATATTTTCTCAGGCTCAATATTTGCCTAACATGTTCCCCACGTTTGAAAATATAAACGTAGGAAAAAATTAAGCGGTGGAAAACTAATTGCCACTGGCACTACAAGCTGCTCAGAAATACTGTATCAATATTAAATATAAGCCAGTTTAAAAACAATTTTAACGACAATAATACAAAAATCATAATCTCTGTGACTAAAGGTGCAACAGTCATACGTAGAAACGGTTAGCTCCAATTTTGATCAGAATTTGAAAACATTTATTTTTTGATTTTTGGTAAATTTGCACCTGTTAACGCTCTTCGGAATTTTGTAGCGTTTTATTTTATCCAATCAGGAGGAATACAAAACATAACCTTAACAATATTGGCCTCAATATTTAGAAAAAATTGCAATACTATTGAAACATACCGATTTGCAACATTTTTGCATTACAAAGTACAGTAAAATTGATCAAGATAGGAGCTGAAAATTGCTCATATTTTGACCTAATTGCTGATTCACCGAATAATGAGCCCATCTACTCGAAAATTTTTGTTACATACGACATGTCGTACGTAGCTGTGTTACATACGACATGTTGTATGTAAACCGTGTTACACACGAGATGTCGTATGTAACCAATTTTACATACGGCATGTCGTATTTAACCAGTGTTACATTGAACTTTACGAAATGAACCTAACGCTGCCAGAATATTTTGATCGGTTATAGAGATATGTACAATCCTTTTGGTGTACATCCGGTACAATATGTCTTTTTAAAACTCGTTTGATAGTGGTACCCCCTCCAGTTTGATGGTGGTGCCCCCTCCTGTTTGATATTGATGATTCGCTCCAATTTCATATTGGTGCCCCCTCCAGTTTGATATTGGCGTCCCCCTCCCGTTTGTTATTGGTGCCCCTTCTTGTTTGATATTGGTGCCCCTCCAGCTTGTTATTGGTGCCCTGCTCTGGCTTGATAGTGGTGCTCCTCTAGTTTCATGGTCGTGACCCCTCCAGTTTGTCCCCCTCCAGTTTGTTATTGGTTCCCCGCTCTGGTGTGATAGTGGTGCCCCTCTAGTTTGATGACGGTGTCCCCCTCCAGTTTTATACTGGTGTCGTTTTCCAGTTTGTTATTGGTGCCCCCTCCAGTTTGATAATGGCGTTCCCATCCAGTTTGATATTGGTGTCCCCTTCTAGTTTGACAATGGTTCCCACTAATGTTTGATAGTGGTTCCCCTCTCCAGTTTGATATTGGTGTCCCACTCCAGTTTGTTATTGGTGTCCCACTCCAGTTTGTTATTGGTGCCCCGTCCAGTTTGATAGTGGTGTCCCCCTCCAGTTTGTTATTGGTGCCCCTTCGAGTTTGTTATTGGTGCTCCCTCTAGTTTTACGAACGTGTGAGCGCACCTTTACAAATAATTCCACTCCTTTGGAGATATAATGCATGTAAAAACATTTGCAGGAACAAATGTTTGGCGATTATTTCGGATGAACCGGTAGTACATGCTCGATATTATTGATGTCTAAGCGATTGAAGTAAAATATCCAGGAGAACACTTATTCAATGAAGCGAGACGTGAGATGGCCCACTTCGCTAACCTTTGGCCTTGAATTTTTGGATCACGTTGTCTTCAACACTTAATAGCTCAGAAATTTGTTTCTTTATATTCCGTTGCTCGGTTATACTGCTTGGAATTGGCGACGTAGATTCGAATTTAACATTTAACGCACATTCTTCTGAAACATAAAAACGTACCGCCGTAATTAAATTTTGTAGTACCAAAAGGATCGCGCTGAACAGTCTAGTTGACATAAAATCGTAAATATTGTATATATTAAAATAATTGTATCAATTATAATTGCGAAAAAAGAACTTGAAATTTAAGTTTTTCCAATTTGACCAGTTTTTGTGCTATCTTCTAGAGGTTCCAAGAAACATTTACTCTGTTCGGAAGAAAGCGTCGAGTCGTGTTTTATCAACATATTCCTGTTATAATGTCTCAACACGATGTCAGTCACATCTGCCCTGTTTACTAAAATTCTAAGTGTGCACTCAACATCGAATAGCGAATAAACTTCTGATTATATAGTGCTTTCTACTGTAGTTTGTTTGATTACATGGTGTCAAGGAACCACCAAGCTATCATACCCATGGTATATATGACCACCTTTATAACAACACTGGTTTTGAAAATACCAACACTTTAAATGAACGAATGTGTAAACTGTGCATTTACTAGTTATGATTAGTTCGGTAGTAAATCTGACGATATATCCATTACATTTTTCTTATACCTTCCAGCAAGTCCGTCAGATATGGCGTCAAGTTACTATGTCCAAATGATAAATAGTTTTATATAGTGTCGACAACACCGTGTTTGGCATAGAGTTTCTTACATACTGTCAGTGGTATATAACTTCTAGGCCGCATGACATTGTAAAGGGGAATTCCGTTTTAGTTCTAGATTTTCGCTCTTGTAACATATTTTAAAATTTAAAAATTTAAATATCCTAGATTCTAATTTTGTTTCAATTATATGCTTTTTTTAATTTTCAATTGTACTTATCTTCTTTAATTCGTATAGA
>JASANE010003799.1:0-14084 GCA_030248225.1 Trileptium ribeirensis
CATCAAGAACCAGCCACTGCGCTTGTAAACTTTGTAAATGAGTCTACATTAAAGTAAAACAACGTTACCTGCAAAAACGCAACAACTGCGCTCTTGGCAATGGACTGTATTTATTGAAACTGTGCGAGCAGTATCACTGTTTGTCTCATTTACAGCAGTCTGATTAGAAAGTTATCATCATTATTATCTAACTGACGTGCTCTGTTTGTCCAACACTAGCCTAAACAATGTCTCTGACCACTGATCAGAAAATTACCTCCTATCTATTATTTTCTCTTAGAATCATATAAACCAATAATTTAAAGTTTCTTACAGAAGAGCATGGTAACAAATATTATGTGTAGTAAAGGGAGGCGACTAAAACATAGCGAAAATGTTTCTTTTACAAAGCGAAAACGTTTATTCTACGCTCCATGCATTATAAGAACATTCATTTTGACGCAATATACGCAAGGGTGTACAGTGGAAGGCATTTTTTGCGCTAGGGGTCCAAAAACTGACATACTGATCCATAAATAGAAATTATTTAGCTTCCTCAGTCTCTTTAAAGTTCCAGAAAAGCAATAATAAGTATCATTACAATACATTAAGTTTAATGTAAAAGGTATTTTTAACACATTTTAAATCCACTGTATCTGCATTTCTTCATTCATCTGTTTTACTATATATACAGGTTTTGAAGACCAGGTTCCAGTTCCGGTTGCTGGTTCCGGTTATTCCCTGATGTGGATATCACACAATACCGATAAAGTAAGAACAAAACCAACACCAGCAATGAGTTTCCCATCGACGAAAACCTCCAAATGAAATATTGCAGCCGCCAAGGACGTCAAAACAAATTTTCAGATTTTGCGTCGAGGAACCACGAGGGTGCCACACCTCAAACCGCATACCTCCAAAACCGGAGCTTAATCGAAAAACAAAAAGAGGAATCGACATTTATCATTTTACTATGAAATAAAACCAACACAGAAAAAATTCGAAGGTTAAGATAAAAAACTTTGCTTTCGTGAAGGGTACTGAAATGGGGTAAACAAACACACATTTTGACCCCAGACTCCAGCTCAAAAACGCTCGGGAATGTACAAAGTAAATCGACTATGCCGGTTCGAATAAGTCCAAGATCATGAAAATTGATTAAGTCGTTCCCGAGTTAAGGCCGTTCATACACACACAGAGACGGAAATTAAAAACTTTCACCCCTAAAACACACAATCTCCACAACGTGCTGATAGCTTAAATCAATTTAAAGTTAGTATTTCTTGCCTGAAACGTTATTATAAAGGAAATGTTTGCTTTATGACTCAAAACTGCTGCAAGTCGCAATTTTAAAAAACAATAGGACTTGCGGTACTGCACATAACACCTTGAGATGTGCGGATATTAGTAATAGGTATCGTAACTTGATAAACAAAATCTCCAAGAAGTAACTTTACGTATATATCATTAAACTAAAATAAACGACGTAAATTATATGTTGAAGACTCGGGTGGCCCAGTTGAGTAGAATAGTACCAAAATTATCCATCTATCGTCAAAGCTGACCAATTTACGGCTGGCGGGAGCTAAAGGAAAAGACCCGTGGTTTTCCTCCTTTTTGCAATCTTTCTGGCTTAGGTCATAGCGCCAGAAAAAGTAACAGCATGGTTCGGTTTTTAGGGCGTCGAGTCTCCCGACTTAGACCATAACTTAGTCGAACGCTCATATACACTCCTAAGCTTAGGCTAATGCGAAAGCCTACTACGGGATCGGTATGACCTGCACTTCACTTCACTGCTTAGGTTACTTTGGTCACATGGTTGACGTTTATATAAACTATATAACTTTAACAGGATAATATATGCTTCTTTAGATTGGCGAAATATCTAAAATAAATTAGTAGTATTTAGTCAATTCAGTCATTTAAAGCAGTAGTATGTGCAAACCTTAATCATTCCAGCATTAACCATGCATAGGCTGCTGAACAAATAATTCCAACGATAAATGCAACCATTGAGCGCTAACCTTATGCTTTAAAGCATCGACACTATTAAATTGCGTTGGCTCCCTAAGATATGTTTGAATCCGACTGGTTTCTGAATTTGTTAACGAGTCTTTTTGAACCGATCCTACTTTTTTGATAAATGAAACGAGCCATTCTCGTTCTCGTTCTATTCTCATCGTTCTCATCTCTATTGAATGGATCCTACTTTGCCTTTACATTGTTTAGAGGTGCTTGCCTTAGCGTGGCATTTGACACAGCTCTCCCAAATTTCGTTTGAACTTGTCTAAGCTCTCAGAAAGCATTGTTTCAGAGTCAACGTTGTTCAACAGATCGATGACTCGGGGAGGGAACATATAACCACGAACGTTTGTTCGTACACGGGAACTAAGCAGTTTCATTTCACGTCCTCGTAGCACGCGATATGGGTGCGTATAGGGGGAATCTGGATTAACGATCATTAGATGGTTGATGTTTTTGTAGCAATTGACCATGTCGATTATTTCGTGGCGACACTGAAGAGTAGAGCTTTCATCAAGATTGGCGTTGTGAGCTACACGCAAACATCGTCGCTGGATCCTCTCGAGGCGCGCGATACTTGTTAGTAATAACAACAATGATTAAAACTACTAACATAAAAATGTTCCGAATTTTCGAAAAGCAAAACTTCACAGGCCAATGAGCTGTTAAAATTATTTGCTAAGCAATTCAAAACATAAGGTTAAGCTGAAATATTAATACACATAAAATTTGAAAATTTTACTTTTTGTTATTTTGTTTCGTTTATTATGGGTGGGGGGGTTGAATTAGTTTTTATTATGACGGCTATGGGATTATTAAATTGGGACGGAATTCGTTACTCGAATAAGTGTGATCCGTACGCGTGGCCAGTAGTATGCCGGTAGGGATTATTGATTGTTCCTCGGTGCGCGTTATTAGGTCAGCGTATTGTTATTTCCTATGGCACGGCTTCGTGATTATTCGAGTTGCTCGGTACTTGCTTCTAATATAAAGCCAAACCAGCCGAAGTTAGAATGTTTATTCAACGTTAGTAAATCGCACAACAATTGATAATACGGTTCGGTTCTAGGTAAAGCCACTAATTAAACTCCATGTCTTATGACCTCCGAACGGTTTACCACATCCAGTATTTTATTCTCGCCACTCTAATATTTGAAATCCAATGATTCTCGACACTCCGTGATTTAAAGCTTGTTACTGCCTGATTAAATCCAGATCCAGTGATTTTTATTTCGCGAACAAACATTGTGCCGAATATTTTCTCTCAACCTCACTTTTGAACGCACTATTGTTCTGAGTAAATTATTTAGTACTCGCAGTAATGGTACCTATTGGTTAAGCCCTACTGTGAGGTTGGTACGAGATCGCCGGACGGTTCGATCCACACGTTTATTTGAATAGCTGAACCTTTGCTTTAGATTTACGCTAGTACTTCCTTATAATTTCCTATTTTGAGGCTGGCATGAGATCGCCGGACGGTTCGATCCGTACGTTTATCTGAGCACCTTAGCCTCTGCCGTAGAATTACACTATTTAGTTTCCTTAGAGCTACCAGTGCAGGACGGTTCACTGATAGATCCTGAGTAATCTATTACTTTCCCTTTTGTGTTGGTACGTAGCCGCCGGACGGTTCTACTCGTACGTTTATTTAACTACCTTATCCTGTTGCTTAGAATTAGCTAGTTAGTTTCCTTATGTTAATGTTCCCGCTCCCGGACGGTTAATCTAGGCGCGTGTTATTTCGATTACGGTTATGGTTAGTTTACGCTCGTGCTAACTCAGGGTTTTTACTTGGGAAACTATTAAGAATAAGGTAAATTAGTAACTTGATAGATACCTATTTGTGTAGCACCTTTGTAGCTCAACGTTAATTTGATAAGGCTCAACCATCTACTCCAATTCAGTCAAACGTACTCCTTTTGCCTTAACAGGATATTCGCGATCCATAAGTTCAAAGCTATAAACCAAAAATTATTGTTAAAAACCAAATACTCGTAATCAGGTACACCGATAATCAGCAGAGACTACAAAGATTCGTATTAAATTCTAGTGCGTGACGTAAAGAGAGAATAATTAAAATCCCACAGCATACGCGTTAAGAACTGCAACCATGGACTATTATCCACAACCGTACAATTAATGTCGAAAAACAAGAAGCAGAAGTAGAAGAAGCTAACAAATATGCTTTGCGGTCACCAAACCCAAACAGAGAACGAACAAGGCTCGCTTTAAAACTGAAAAGTAAAGCTAACATACTTGAGTGCTAATTAACAAACGAAAATACGAAAACAAGAAAAGAACAGAAAAGCCAGGGGAGGGAGGAATATAATAAGTACATTGGTGACCAACCCGGACACTTGAATAATTTTTAGGGTTTTGGGCGGGTTTGAACCGGAACCCACCATCGTAGCCTGGTAAACCACTATCACTTTTTGTTTTGATGCCCCAGCAGCTACGGACAAAACCGCCAACTAGCTATGTAGTTAACATAGTTAAGTGTAACATATTTGAACGAGATTCCGAAAGAATATGGGCTAAACAATACCGTGGATTAGAAGATGGCGGTACCAGCAAACTAATCAGCCTCCATTACTGTGATATTTTAGGATATGCTTTATGGTGAGGTGTTTATACTGGTTATTGCGGAGATAATTAAAATCAGAAAAGCGTTTCAATGTGAGATCCCGTATGGATTATGCACTGACTTTTATTATAAAAACCACGTATATCATACTGAACGCTATGCTCTGCTAAAATTATTGGTTTAAAATATCATTAAAATTTTGCATAGGGTTACGATGCTGGTATACATAGGGTAGAGCGGGTATGAACTATCAAACTCGCATATGAAGCTCAATGACATATTGCGATGAATTAAGACATATTACGGTATATTTAAAAAATATTTCCAAGCTATCCGTGTCGAACACGCTGTGCAATGCTGATTTTATAATGTAGGCACAAGACTATGATCCGTACACCGTGCAATTTAAATACAATAAATAGCCTCAACACCCAAATGCGGCACTGAACTACTCACGCATTGACTATGCCGCAAAATGAAATCTAGTAAGCTGAACGCATACCGCGCAACAAAGACAGATAGATGTACAATGCTAATCCTAGATTAGAAAACCCTTTCGATATAATAGCTGATATAAGTAAAATCTCCATTTACTATGGCCAAGAAATGATGTGGAAATTTTCTTCTGTAATACTCATGATATGTGGGTGATGCTTATACCATAAAAATTTTCTGTGTGAACACGGACGCTGCAAAATTCGCGTCAAATACCACCAATCCAGTTCATGTTTAGCAATAGCAGCAGTAAAATAATCACCATTAGGTTTATAATATTTATTGCTATAACTCACTTGCTCGAATCAACACGCAGCCAAGCGTACGTTACGTGACGAACTGGGTTAATGCGTGACCACATAATGGATACATGGACCGAGATCCATAGTCCCGTGGGGGGTAGGTTGATCCTGATGGGAGGCCTTGGTGCTGCAAAAAGCACGACGCCTCCACGGAGGAGGTAGTTAGTAAGACAGGTCAGGCGGGGAAGAGACGTGACTTCGGGGGTGGGGGTTGCAGGTTCAGAGAGGTAACCGTCTGCCCTTATGAGCATGCATGACATAGTGTATTAAGTTACACGTAGCAACCATATGAGCTTAGAGTTTAATGAAATGGTAAAATATGTTGGCCGATGATAAAGTGTAAGCAACTATTGGCATGGCTAAAGATTTTAAAGCCATTAATGTTCTTTTATTGGAAAACTGAGATTATCTCCTTAAGCGCCACCATTCGCAGCATTTCGAGATACGGCACTTTAGATCACTGTGGTTGTGACATCTTGTCTTAGCGGGATTCAAGCTGAAATAAGTTTAGAGTACCCAAATAGCAATGAATTTTCCATGCGTTTACATTATAAGGTACCCCTATGTGAAAGTTTTGTCCCCCAATAGCCTGGATCATACCATATTAAACATGCAATTGGCACTAGGTGACAATCCGGGTTATTATGCCGAAGCATTGTGTGTAGGCTGATCATGATGATTGCCCTTTACACCACCCATCATTTTATCCGCTTAGACCAAGGTCTAGTACCTGTTTAACGCATAGGTACTGCGAAGCAATTGTGGCTGAGTCCTTGCCCAAGGAGATTAGCGCGACCACTGGATTCGAACTCCTGACTTCACGAATATGAAGCAGGCGCTCTAACCACTCGGCCACGCGGCCACGTTATATATGTATATATATGTAGTACATTCCCAGAAGAATGTTTTAAATGCGGCGGAAACGATGTAATACAAATGCTGTTGCCGCTTATCAGACGCATCTGGATGAACGAAAAACTGCCAAGCGAGTGGAGTACAGCAATCGTGCTTCCGTTTCACAAAAAAGGAGACAAATCGGAGTGCAGCAACTATCGCGGCATCTCGCAGCTCAATATTGCATTCAAACTGCTCGAAGCAATTGTTGCCAACCGATTCAAAAAAAGAAAAAGAAAAATTCACCCGAGAGGAGCAATGTGGATTTAGACCGGGAAGTTCAACTGTGGATCATACACTGTCCCTTAGGATGCTGTTGGAAACGCGTCATGAATTTCGCGAGCCTGTTGCAATAGCTTTTGTCGATTTCGAAGCGGAGTTCGACTCAGTCCACCGACCGAGTTTATACAAGCTATTGGCTGCTGACGGTATGCCTCAGAAATTGATAAAAATGATCCAACTGCTGTTCGAACCATCCCATTCTGTCGTACGAATCAACAACCGGACATCTGATCCTTTCGAAGTGCGAACAGGCGTACGACAAGGATCTATATTATCTCCACTACTGCTCAACTACGCAGTTGACTGGGTAACAAAAATGTCTATTCGTCCCGGTGATGGCATCCCCTTTGGCGGAAATAAAACATCTTCACCGACGGCGCCTATGCAGATGACATCGTTCTGGCCTGTCAGACAATCGCACAAGTACAGGAATTCCTGCATAGACTCACCCACAACGGAGCTCATGTCGGCCTCAAAATAAATGAATCGAAAACTAAAATCATGACCTGTTGCATTCCCAGACCTCGGCAAGCTGTACGGCTTAATGGCAACGAAATTGAATTTGTGGATGAATTCCTCCAGCTTAATAGTCTCTTCACTGGTTCGGGAAATTGTGACAATGAAGTGGTGAACCGCGTATCAAGAGCCCGCGCTTCCTTCTGTGGCTTACAACGCGTCTGGTCTTCCGACGCAATAACGCTAGACACAAAAGTGAAATTATACAACGCTGCTGTTCGACCCGTGCTTCTGTACGCCAGCGAGACCTGGACCTCAAAAGTCGCTAATACAACGCAGCTGGAGACCTTCGAAAATTACTGCCGTCGCCGAATCCTTGGAGTAACCATGCTCAACCACGTCCGAACGGATGCCATCAAAGACATAGTTGGCCATCGAAAAGGTGTGGACATTATTGTCAAGGAAAGGCGTTTAACACTATTGGGCCACGTTCTGAGGATGAACATCGCGCGGCTGTCAAACCGACTGCTGATCACCGCCCCACCGGATAACTGGCACCGCCCCAGAGGTCGCTCATTTCTAACATGGAAGCGTCAAGTGGCAACGGATGTGGAGTTCGCATTTCGACACATTCCCCACAAACAATGGCGAATAAACCCGTTCCCGAAAATGGTGCTTCAAGCACAGGATCGATGTGTGTGGCGAGAGCTGGTTCACGGCAGGGCCCCCTGGATTGCCCGGGGCAGGTGAATCAGGTGAATGTAGTACATTATATAAGGCATGAGTAAACTTAACTTGTGCCCCCTACCATCCCTTTTTGATACTATGTACAGAACGCTGTTAGCGAACAAAAAATTCATTGCATTAGCCAATTCCAAAATTTCCGTTCGCGAATTCAAAGCGTCTGATTGCAAAACGGTGTAATTTCTGTTCGCTAACACAATGCACCTATTTGCTATTTGGCCATAAATTCGTTTCACAACGGACAATGGGGCAACCAGGATTCAGCATTTTTTCGGTACGCTAACACATTTCGTTTATTATTGATAATAAGTGCAGCTCGCGAACTTAACATGTGATATGGAGGTTTTAAAATATTAAACGGGGGAATTTTATTTCGATAATAAAATAAAAATTTTTCAGCTCAAATGCCAAACGGTTATAAATCTGTTTTAACGTTTTTGAAGCAACTGTTACTAGGAAACTTTTCAGTTACTTAGCGTTTTGGACGCGTTGCACAAAACCCCAATTTTATGTTCTCTGTTATGTTGACGGATGGCTGGCACTCCTAACAAGCGATCGCCAATCGCTAATACCAAAAGGGGATGGTAGGGGGCGCACCATATGTTTACTCATGCGTAGCAGAACTGATGGTGTATGCGACACCAACTACCTAATGTACCACTAAACTTAATGTGAGCCTACTAACCATCCTATTTTGCAGAACCCGATGCGGAATCCACATGCATTGTTACGGAACAAATAGGAAATCCGATTTGGTTCACTGCTAGCCAAGATTAAAAAAAATTGATAACGGCAGTTCAACAATATTTCATAGCTTTGAATTCGGATACATCTCTGTTCGCGAACAAATTTTATGTAACTGTGACGTCAAAACCGAAACGGTTCTATTAATTATCAATCAATGATCGGGAATAAAATCATTGTGAATTCAAATCGCGCAAAATTTTGTTCGCGAACAAATGTGATGTTTGCGAATAGAAACGGGCTTTTTTCGACTGACACGAAAATGCTCGTGAACTCAGTTTTTCCAGAAAACAAACTTGTATGGTCAGCGAGATAATTTTGAGTTTTAGTTGTGCATAGCTATAGTGTCTTTCATCTAAACTATTGTTTCTTACTTACGGTGTCAGGGGCACCATGCATAAACACATTACATCATGTGTGTAAATAACAGTATGGTGTAGCTAAATACCATATCGCGTTTTCAAAACTCTATGATGTAGTCTACATCGTACTATAACAGACACTACACTGTCTATGTATACTAGCTTAAATTACCACCATAAACACTATGGTGTGTTAGACACCGTATAATGAATGGATGGTAGAACAGAAACCCAGGGCGTACAAAACTTTCACAAGAGGGGTTCTTTATAATGCATCATTTACCTTAAGATATCTGCAGCTATAGCCTAATTTTAGTCACAGAGCTAATTCCGGCTGGTGACAAAAAGGCACAGCCACATCCGGTCTTTCATAAATAAAAGAAATAACTAAGCTATGCAAGTATGCTTATACTAGCCGGGAATGGCTATGTCTCAGGGTTTGATAGACGGGATGGAGTACTGGAAAATATTTATCTCAATCAGTTTAGCAGATTTTGTTAAACGGAAAGTATGTAGCTCTAGCCCAAAAAAAGGCAAGATTAGTAGTAATTAAAGCAAGACGCATAAATTATAAGGTACACTAATGCAGCGTTTACGTTATAAAGCACCCCCCATGTGAAATGTTTGTCCACCCTGAATGTCTCTGCCGCCATAAAATATATGGTGTCTTTGACACCATGGTGTTTGTGATTGTATTTTCAGATAGTATACATAGGTGCTGTAGTGTTGATAATACTATGGTATAGACCACACCATAAAATTAATATGGTGTTAGCTACACCATGTTGTTATTTTCACTCCTTATATAATGTGTTTGTAGATGGTGTACTTGACACCGTCAGCAATAAACAATAGGGAGATTTGGCCACTATAATTAAGTTGATGGTGTCTGATACACCATCTATTGCATTATATAGTGTAGGTATATACCGTATACCACTGGACGGTGTGGTCTAGACCATTGGGGGACATAACTTTTACATGGGTTTTTACGGGTGGTTTCACATGCATACTGCGGCGTTTACATTATGAAGGACCCTCCATGAGAATGTTTTGTCCCCTAATAGTCTAGACTATACCATCCAGTAGTATATAGTACTCGCCTGTACAATGTAATATAACAAATGGAGTATGAGACACCATTAAATTAAATATAGCGTCTAAGTCTGTCTGTTGTTTTTTACAGATGGTGTCAAGGCACCAAGCATAAAAGCATTACATGAGATGTGTAGATAACAGCATGGTGTAAGAGACACCATATAGCATTTGGAAAAATACTACACCATACCATTATCAATACTACAGTACCTATGTATACGATCTTAAAATACCATTGGAAACACCATTGTGTGCAAGACACCCTATAATGGATGAGGGCAGAGACACCCTGGGTCAACAAAACTTTCACATAGAGGGCCCTTTATAACGTAAACGCCGCATAAATACGTAAATATCGCTATTTTCTAAATTTTTGTTTACGGGCCTTTTAGAAGCCAACGTAGTAGCTATGTAAAACATACACTTTCATACATGAAATTTATGCTATTGAAACTAAAAAGATGTTTTTCGAATATATGACGATATGTATCACCAATTTCCATTTTTGGCGATTTCCCATTGTCGTCATATATTTCCGGTTTTACAGCCGATTCCGGCCCTTGTGACAATATATCAGCCTCGCTTAGCTAATATATTTGTAGGGTCTGGCTCGGCCCAAAAAAGTCACGCTGGCAGACTGTGACAAAATCCGGTCCTGCCCCACGCATTTTAAGCTGAACGTGATGCATAACGTGATAAATGAGGCCCGCTGGGCACAGTAGTGCAATCAGATTTGCTCCTAATAGTTAATACTTGCTGAGATTGACTAACCCAAACTTCCACAAAATTAATCGCGGCCAACATTTTTTGGGTAAATTTGGGTAGCGGTCTCTACTGAGACTTGAGAACAGGGAGTTTGGGGACAGGTTTTGCCAGAAACCAATTCTGAAGGATCGCCCCTTTTTTCTGTCCCCTCCCCCGCATTTGAAAATGGAGGCAGATAATATTTTGTGTTGGAAAGATCTAGGGGCATTTGCATTAAATTGAGTGCAGGCTGACTTAGCTTTGCCTTGTAGTCGGGCAACCCTATCACGTTGTCCTAAACAGTGGAAGCCAACTATGAAGATATAATTAGTAGCTTAGTAACACACACTTGTCTGGTTTGCACACGAGTGAGCTCAGATTCAATTATCTGTCCTGTATAGTCCGGGCTCACCGTATATAATGTAACACTGCCTTAGATATAATGTCAAGCCAGCCAAATTTTGAGTTGTCAAGTTGGACAGCTGCCAACATTTGAATTTCCCCCGCAAGACAGCCGCCAAATTTTGTGTTTTGTATTCTGCTAAAATTTGAATTTACCGCTCTGGATACTACTAAAATAGAAATTAACCGAGTTGGACTGCTGCCAAAATTGAATTTACCGCGCTGGAGAACTGCCAAAATTTAAATTTACTGCGTTTGATGGCTGAAAAAAATTGAATTGTAAGGGATGGATTGCTGCCAAAATTTCAATTTTCCACGTTGGACTGCTGACAAAATTTAAGTTCCCCCGCTGGACAGCTGCCAAAATTTTAAATTCTCGCGCTGGTCAGCTGCTAAGATTTCAATTTCCCGCATTGGACAGCTGCCAAAATTAAATTTTCCGCGCTGGGGAACTGCCAAAATACTTGAATTGTCCGGGCTGGACGGCTGCCTAATTTTTACTTTCCAAGTTGGACAGCTGCCAGAATTTGAAATTACGGCGTTGAACGGTTGCCAAGATTTGAATTTCTCGCGTTGGACAGCTGCCGAAATTTAAATTTCCCCCGTTGGACAGCTACTAAAATGAAAACTAACCGCGCTGGACTGCTGTCAAAATTGAATTTGCCGCCGTGGAGAACTAACAAAATTTACGTTTACCTTGTTGCACGGCGGCGAAAATTTGAATTGCCGGGCTCGGCAGCTGCCAAAATTTGAATTTTTTATGTTGGACTGCTGCCAAATTTCAGGTTACCTCTTGGGACTACGGCTAAAATTTAATTATACATCAATAATATGTTACATAATATAAAAATTACAATATATATCGTATTATAACAATTTATAACAGTGAGGCGAGGGGGCTAAATTTGCCCCACATGGTTCCACCTAGCTATGTGGACATTATACACAGCTTCCTGTAACCTCATTGCAAAACGGATAGCCAGCCTTGACTGTGCCAATGTCCCACACAGTCACACTTCACTGTGGGACAAAATAATGTCAAAGCGCGCTCAAGTTATCTTAAATGTCCCGTAGGAATGAGTTATTACGTGTTTTACGTTAAGTTGTCCGTCAGATATGTTATATCCAAGTTTGTTCCCATTCGTGTGTTATCTTAGCTTGCAAACCTAGATGTGTTGTATCTAATAGCTTGTCCTTATATTCAAAATGTTTGTATATCCTCAATATCTGCATGTAGTGGCCCTACAACGAATCTGAGTGCACTATCGTGCTGAGCAGGTCCCATTTGAATAAATGCATTTGCTATCTTTAGGCTTAGCCTAGTCACAATGTTTATTTAAGGTTGAAATCTGCAAAACAGTATTACAACTTCATACTCCTACTGGGACATTAAACTGATCGGAAAGGATTAAATTCTATCGCAGCCAAAACTCTCAGCTTTTACTCATACAAGAACAGTCTATAAAGCATTAATCGTTCGCTCTGAAAACTCGGAGTCAAAATTCAACTAAGTCGGGCGGTTTTGTTCCGACTAATAAAGATGAGTCAAATTTTGACTAAGTCGACCTCTAAAATTGTTTGGTTCACCAGGTGAATAGCACTTTCTCTCAGTATGAGTTCGTTCTACTTAGTGTGAGTAAGACATGGCTCAGCCTGAGACTAAATTTGACTCTTTTCCTTGAGTAGGCAAGAGATTGCTCAATTGAGCCAAATTGGACTTCGCCTATGTACAGGGTTGCAATTATAGCCCAGCAGCTGAGATTCTACATTTAGTCTACTTCTGAAACACTTTCATATTTGGTCGAATATGAACGAATTTGGTTGTCCTTGAAGTCCAATAATATAGGTTCTGTAGCGATTCGCACGACACGGTTTGACCGAATTACACATTTGTCGTAAAAACGACTTTAATGTATTTAAGCTTGCATTTTATGTTTGAGCACGACCAAAACCTGCAGATTGTAAAGTTTCTCTGTAAACAATTGCATAAAGTTGTTCAATACAGATCGTTTTCTTGGCTTTTGTGTCTTGGCTTAGTCAGCCGTGTTTATATATCGTGTCTGATCCGATCCGAAACAGCATTCATATTTTTTTTCGGGCTGAATCGGATGTAGTGTGAAAATGTCATGTACACATATGCACATGCATACAGTAAATATTGTGTTTGATCGTGTGGGATCGAATGCAATGTGAACAGAAATCGGATCGGATCGGACGCAATGTGAACACGGTTTTGATTTGAATGTTGTGTAATGGCATCAATATGCCCGCTCTGGGTGACGATATGAAATGTGTGCATTCGGTACACGTCCAAACGTACAGTAGAAACTAGATTATACTCCTGCCATACAGCACTGCCTCCTGCTAATAACAAGATGCTTCACACTGACCGCCGGGTTTATACGATTTTGGGGCATATGTTCAGACTGAAGCCTGTAATATTGTGATCTATGGTTCTATAGTTCTGCTATTTGTGAACCTATATAGTCTCGAATTTGGCGCATAAATTCTTTATTTACCAATTCACATTCATAGAATAAACGGCTTAGCAGACATTTCAAACATTATTTCTTAGTGCCATGTTAGTTTCATAATGGTTTTATATGTTAGGAGCATCATTTATTCGCTTGGAGCATAAAACGACTCCAAATATAAATATTTATTGTGCCGGCGGCAGTCGAACACGTACCTCCCGGGCTGGCAGGATGGACCAGCGCCCCAGACTAATCGGCTGCGTTTTATTTAGTAAGCGTGTTCTGAATTAATTTGCGGGTAATTTGAACTGCGGTGTAATGTTTACCAAAGAGGTTTGAAATGCTCAAGATAATATAGTTTTAATAAAGTGGATAGAAAGTCATTAAAATCTATCAAGCTGACCAACGTGGCAGAAATAAAACGCGGAATGCCTGTCACCAGACGTTCGCGGTTAGAGGCAGCAAAACGCTTATAAAATCACTGCGCTTTTGAAAAGACGAT
>JASANE010003800.1:0-20971 GCA_030248225.1 Trileptium ribeirensis
CACAGGGAGCGAAATGGCTAGCAAAACTATTCGATACGTGGCGATCCAAACGAGCGAAGGCGAAGTGGGTATCATTGACGTTGCGCAATTCAGAGGAGGAAAGATACCAAAAGTTCTTTATGAAGAGCTGAAACCACATAAAGAAAACATGTTATGGAATGATATATCAGAAGAAGAAAAGATGTGGAATTCAACGTTCGAAAAGAAAGGACAACCATATCCAGCAGGACTAATCACTGTCGATTTGAGCGAGTTACAAAGAATACTCGGCGAACAGGAACATGTAACACACAACGACTGGTTGAAAAGTACGTCCTCAAAAAGAAGGGCGTAATGATCGACGAATACGAACAAATCGACAATAAAAACATTGTTCGCATTAACTTGATCGCGTTACCAGAAGGTCAATGTGAAGAGAGCGTGATTATCCAACTACGCCTTCCATAGCCACGTGTAAGGTTAGACTATCGTGGGGTCGTAATTCAGTTCTTTGAAACGCCTACAGTATAGAAGTGCCGAGCTTGTCATTTTTATTCCCCATCACGAGGTTTGACTTCTTACTCTTTAGCTCTTTAAGTTAAATTATATAGTTGAGGAAATATACAACAACCAGTGTATTTTCTACGGGTGCATGTCCGAGTGCTGCAAGTAAGACTTAATTTCGGAGGCTCTGACATCCAGGCTTTATAGTTGCTGTGATGTCGGGCAAGGATAGCTCAGTCGGTAGAGCACTTGTTTGCGGATCAAGTGGCGCTATGTCGTGGATTCGAATCCCAGCCCAGCCAACTTTTGAGATCATCATCATTGGGCGTTCGGCTTCTTAGAACCCTGCCCCTCCCTGCTGCTCGGCCCTGACATGTTCGGCGATGCCACACCAGATTAGTTTTTGCTTTCGGTTGGCCACAATCCGGACAGTCCATATATGCTGCTCTGTATACCGTAGCCCCAGCCCCCGCTGTTTGTTGCCCATTTCCTGCTCAGCTTTCTCCCGCAGTGCATATCCTCCAGTGCCGGATAATGTTCGCCTTGGATTGGTAGTGGCCACACTTCTCACATTTTCGGTACTCGGCTTGGTTTGCGGTAATCCCGTTCATGCTTTCCAGTGGTTCACCAAGCCTGCAGGTGTTTGCGCTAAGCGCCGCATATCCTAAAATGTTAGGACTGGGCTGCAGAGGGCCCTTGCCGGAAGTTTGTTTAAGGAGATCTCGAGGATCGGCTCTGTCTCGGCCGCTCCGTCGTCTCGTAGGAGGTTGGACCATTTTCTCCTTGCGTCGAAAGTAGTCTTCGTCTTCCACAAGCCCGGTGCCTTCTCTTTGCCGCACCGTCCCAAGAGACGTGCGTTTTCCGCTTGTGCTTACTAGGAGGCGAAAGGCACCACACAAGCTTTGAGATGACTACTGTCACAGCGTTTCGTCGTCATCTGCATCGGGCACCTACCACTGGGCCCAAATGAAAGATATCATACCTAACAATCATCAAAGTCCAACAATTTTTACAGCATTTGAGAATTCGCCGATCTAGACGTTTAGTATTTTTGAAGTGTGTGAGAATCGGAAGAAAATAAAGCTGAACCCAGGTTTAATTCATTTATCGCCACGTCGCTACGTTGAGGTTTTGGGATTTTTCGATACAAGGGAGATGGGTACAATCAACTTTGCCAGAGCAAGGCGCAATTAACCGCGGGTGCGCATAGAGACGGTGGAAAAAACTTGTATAAGCCTGATAAACCAGCTAATATGCATTGAGTTTCGAGTGATTCGTTTCACGTCGCTTAAGTTATTTCGATAAGTGCGGAAACTATCAAGATTGTTGAAATCTAGTTTGAATGCAGATCATGAGAAACTTGGGGAAGGTAGCGCAAGTTATGATATGGCCACGCTTTTTCTATTCGTCCGTGCTCGACGCAATCCAGTAAGATGATATTGCGCTATTTCCGGAAAAGCAGCAGACGAGAGTGGAATATCGATCGACGTTTTGAAAGAAACTGGGAATAGCACAGTCAATTACTTGAGTAATTTCATAAACAAGACTGTGCTAACAAAACGCTACCTCGCGTCTAGAGATGTACTATAGTTTTGCGTCTTTTGAAGAAGGGTGAGAAGACAAAAGCTCAAATTATCGTGGAACTTTACTCTCGGAAGTAAGCCTCAAGATAACATAGCACGTTATTCTAAACAAATTCAAATCTGCCTTAGGTCAATATCTAGGTGAATGTCAGAACTGTTTTCGCCCAGGTGGAAGTTCTTTACGACATGTTCTGGAAAAACGTCACAAATATCAAAAGCCGCATGTGTTTGCTTTGTCGATTTTAAGGCTGCGTTCGATTCTTTTATTCAACGGAATGCGGCGTACCTTTACCGAGTTTCTCGATGCTGTTAGGCCTCGCGCTGTCACGATATTGCAATTCTTAACGAGACTGAAATCGATATTCAGGCTCCTTAGATGACTTAGCAGAAGTAGCGGCGTCAATAGGACTTGAGATAAATTTCAACAAGTCCAAAGTTAGCTGCTGCTGTCCATCAAAGTTCGACATCAAGCTGTCATTGCGTAATTGGAGGTGGTGCGTCGAGTATAAATGTTCATTACCTTTTTACACTGGAACAATTTGCCCTCAGCAATTAATAGTCGAGGTGTCTAAGCGGGTTGTCATTTCGATTAACATGAAGAGTCCTATCTACCAAGCATGTATATATCTATCATGTCCTACGGGTACTTGACTTTACGGCTGTTAAACATGGAGCTTTACGCATCGATACTCTGAAACACTACACATGTTTTAAATGTAATTTCTACGCACAATTCTGTGAATATATCGCATCCAATGAATGCATATCGGCTAATCTACGATCCAAACACTCATACAACGGTACTGCTAATGCTCACTTGAGCATGTTGCCAGGATGCTTAGCAACAGAATCTGAAATAACGTATGGCAAAACCCCAACGCCGGCCATTGTCGAAGTAGCAGAAATTCGCCGCTATGAACGTTGGACAGTGTCATGTGTAAGGAGTTCCACTTCCCGAAGAATGGTTAGAATGCGGCGAAATTGTCTAACAACCATCAGTATCATTGGCCTTGCGCAATACCGTGTTCAGTGGCGAGTTCGCATTGACGCAGGCTACAGTTGATGGACAATAGTCAACCGAAGTCTCCGGTCTTAAGGTAACGTAAGCCATCACTAAATAAATCATTCTTTGCTTGATGAAGACGATATGCCTCAACATCGACGGTTAAATAGAAGATCTTTCTTGGTGTATGGTATCCATGTCTGCGCAATTGGGAACACGGGTCTCGGCTGTATTGCAAACGACCCGCCAGGGCTTGCGGAAAAGGAGTCAGCGACAAGTATGAAGACTTCGTCAAAGACAATCTCCCGGGAGCCAACTTAGATTTTGAGGACCAGTCAACCTAAATATCTCCTAAATCATCTCACGGCGAGAGCCCTCTTCGGCGCGCCCAAAGCTTTTTGCCTAGGCACCAGGCACATGGTATGTCTGGTGCAAATTCGCCTACGAACAATACACCCTAACCCAGGGCCAGTCAGAAGAGGAAAAACTCATCGGGAACAGAGACCCGACAAAGATGGAGCAGCGGAATGCAAAAAGAAGAGAAAAGAGGATATCAAGGAGAACGCAACGAACCAGCAGTGGAGACACTCCAAATGCTCAGTCAATAGAGATTGTCACCTGGAACCTTCAAGGTATATCCATTGGGGAAAATAATCGAAGCAGACTGCGTGGGGTATGTAAAGAGATCGAACGTTGACTTTGGAAGATTGTTCTAGTGACAGTCGAGCCGACCACAACGGAGTAATTTGGCTAGGAGACTACCAAAACAACAACCAAATGGCTATCATACACTCTCGACGAGCCGGCATCATTCTTCGCGGTAACATACTACAGCACTGGATTGCTGGCAAAGAGCAAATGGATTTCACTGATAGGACAACACTTCGTATCAGTTTACCAGCCGCTGTGGAACAAGGGTAGAGAAGCAATCGATGACTACCACCACAAGGTCGAAGGCCATATCGCCAACAGCTCACGTAACGAGATATTGATCATTGGGGCGACCATAAATGCCAGATAGGAAGTGGTTCACAGCGACCCAACGTCAGCGGTGCTTTCAGATTACGCAAGACAACAAACGAAGCTGGCGAAGACCTCCTTTTATGGTGCGAAGGCCAGGGTTTAGCGTACGCCAATAGTTTTTGTCAACATGGGAACAGGGGCACTTGGTTCAGCAATTTGCTTGGCCGATGGTATAAACTTGATTCTTTCCTCGTCAAACAACATCAACGACACCAGCTAGTGAAAGCAGTACAAACCATCAACGAATCACAAACCAAAGTTGATGGAGATACGAATCAAATGAAAACGACGACATCGAGAACCTGTGGTACGCGGCATAAAAGTTAACTGGGAGAAGTTGAATAACGAAGAAACGAAAGGCCTGTGTAGACAAGAATCGGCTAGACTATGGGAAGCCAGACGCCACCGATATCGCCAAGGAGCCACAAACTGGGACTACGTTTCAAACGTGTTAACGGATGTGGCTGAAACCGTTTGTGGTAGAGAAAACGCGAGGCAGCAAACCCATGGACAGTGGGCAAGGAAGATGAACTTAAACTCATGCACAACGAAATCCACACACTTATAGACCAAGCACGAGAGATGAGAACAACAGCAGGAACAACGACAGACCAAGATGCAAATGCAATCCAACAGGAAAAGCAAGCAAAATTAGCTTTGAAAGCGGCTGGACGGAAAATGAAGAACGCCATAAGAAGGGGGGAACACGGATGGTGGGACACGATAATCCAAGAGTGTGACATAGCAAGCGCGGAGGGCGACCAGGGCCGAGTGTATCGCGCCCTCAGGAAGTTGAGCTCCCGGGGACGAAACACTGGCTCATCACACACGATACCTACCGACATATTCAAGTCCCACTTTGCATAGGTATATATCTGAACGACGTTTTGAAAACGACCCGACGACGATATAGAGAGTTCTAGAGAACGTACAATATCTTCGAGACCACTCGGAGGCGCATAAAGCGAACTACGACCTAAATCTGATACCGAGCACAGCGGAAATCCTGTTCAGATGAAAAAAGTGAGAGATACTGCTCCAGGGTAAGATGGAGTGCGTATGAGATTTATAGCTAGTGCGTGTGAACCTGTTCGAAAAACCGTGGATCAAATGGTCCAGACAATGTTCACGACAAGAGCCAACAACTATGATCCTTCCCTAAAAGTGGCCCAAATGATCCCTCTGTTCAAGAAAGGCAATAGAAACAACCCTAACAACTACCGGGGCGTGTGTCTGTTAGCCATGAGTAGCCGAATGCTGGCCCGAATTTTAGCCTGCCGCCTGCGTGACTGGGCGGAAGGATTGCACCTAGTCGATGACAACGAAAATGGTTTTCGCCCAGGTCGATCAACGGCTGACGCCACACAAATTTTCGTACGAATCGAGGAAGACGTGAGCGATTTAATGAAACGCCATCACCGCTCAAGGTAAGAGATGACAATGGAGAACCAAATGCCGGCTGCTCGCCTGTTGGACCTACGAAAAGCGTATCTCCGGGTGAATAAACACGTTCTGTGGGGAATTCTACATAGGTACAGTATTAGCGGACATTCCCTGGACGTTGTGAGAGATCTACACGAGACTACAGAATACAAAGTAAAGGGACGAGGATGATACCCGAAAAGAGACCTCCGTGAGGGTTGCCCCACCTCTCCTGTTCTTTTCAACATCTTCACCAGGCAATGAAGCGACATGCTGACATGGAACGACGGCCAGTGGCCAGCCAGATGGGGAAAGAAGTAGGTATACCGTGGAATGGATCCCCGGAGCAAATCTTCTGGCTGAGGGCCTACGAGAGAAATACAACAGCGACTCTATCCGGATCGGAATATCACTATCTCTTTTCGCTGATGATACCACTGTGGTAGGAATAAGAAGTGAAATCGTTGATGGGGTGGCAGCGATTAAACGGGCCATGAGTACCTTTGAGGATCAAAATAAAGAGGACAAAGAGGAATTTCTAAGTTTTGGTTCTGCCGCGGGGGGGATCCGTATGCTGGGCAGCTGGATATCCCCAGGGATAGTCGTCAAGAATCGGATCCGGCGGCGGTGTGTGGGCCCGCGTCAAACACCAACTGCAGAAGTCAATGTCAGAAACCATGAAAGCCAGGGTGACAGAAGGCTGTGTACGGGCAACGCCCTGCTGTTTGAATGCTCCGTACGTACATGGTACAAAACGAACATAAAACGCCTCCAAGGCTTCCTCGACAAATGTTATCTACACGTCTGGAGTGACAGATGCGGGCCTCCACTACGTCTGATGCAACAGCAGCGTGTCAACGTGCAAGACGTGAGAAACGATCTGAAGGCAAGATCGGTTCAGTGGAAAATAGAAAAACGGCGTTTGGAAAGAATCTGGCACATTTTGCGAATGGACGACAACCGCCTAACAAAAGCCGCAGCGCTAGAGTGGTTCAAGTGCATGGAATCTGTAAACAAAACGAAAGGACGAAATCCCAAGACAGTTCTGTACTACAAACGCCTTTTGAAAGGAAGCCGGCGTGGATTACACGGCGGAATAGCCCAAGAAAGGCTAAGGAATGGCGACGCATTGTGGAGACTCGGTAAAACATCTAGCTGAATGGGAGCGAATGCAGGGTCACCAAGCGGAACACATCGACCGGAACTGCAAAGCAGACATCGATCAGCCTCTCCGTTGCAAATTCGCCGACTGCCAAAAACTATGTAAATCGAAGGCCGGCCTGGTGATACATATACGACGAATGCACGGTAGTAGCAATAACAGCGCCTTGTTCACCTGCCACTTATGTGAGACGGTTTTTCGAACCGAAAAGACCATGAAGAATCATGTCAAATCATGCTGCGGCGCGCCATGTGACGACCCAAGTAAGTGGAAATGTGGGCGATGTCTTACTAAGGTATCGAAAGTGAACTTCGCAAGGCACCGACGAACATGTAACGGTCAGCAAGAGGGTGAAAATGAAGACAAACCAAGGCATGAGTCACAAGCCAGATCGAAATATATAGTACGTCTGTCCGAACTGTCAACAGCTCAGAGCTGCGACAAATAGGGCTCGACGCCAGAGATCATGCCGCGGACAATAACCGAGGAGGAGAAGCATGCGCCTTCGGGTGCGCACGCCTTGAAAGTCAAAGTTAAATAGAAGCGAAGGTTATCAGTGAACCGACTGCGTTGCATGAAGACGCACCGCATGCAGATACGAATGTGCCACTAGTTAATACAAGCTCCAATAATCGTCATCTACGGTGAATTACGCCTTAAATTTTGCTACAAACTCAATGAAACAAAGCCCACAGGTAAAGAACACGGTGGCATGCTGGTTCCGTCGAATACAGGCCTAAGATGTGCCCAGGAGGTATCGCAATGTGGTCATGGAAAGAACAAATCACAGTTAGGACTAAACGGCATATTAGGATTTTAAAGCTGGCGATTCACACTACCGCTAATGCATTTTAATCGAGCTTATTTTACTGATGGTGTGGTAGATGCATATGCGAAGTTATCTTGATAAAAACAAAAATTTGTTTGGTCGGGTTACTGTTTTAAAGCATGACAAGCCAGAAGTTCTGGATGATTATAAGCTTTTTGTTAATTAGAAGTTGTTTTGACCAGCCAAAACTTTTTGCTAAGAACTTCAGCAATATTCAAGAAATTAAGCAAAACGAAATTCACTATCCGACTTTGTTGATAACATAAAGTTCTATGTTCAGAGGTATACACTGTTGGACTCCATGGCCTAAAATAGCATAAAAGTACCTTACCAAGCCGAGATTTGCCACGGGCCTTCGAATCGACATCGGAAATCATATGTGAGTTGTAAAAAATATGACACATTTTCTATATCAGTGGTTTCATTCTACGGTCAAATTCGGTAAGATTTGGACGGATAGAATCAAAACAGCCAGCAACAACCGCCGGTACTGGTTAGTCAATGGTTTAATAATTGAGAATACCCAGAAGCAATTCAGATATATATGTTTCTTCGACAATAACAAATAGTTACGCACGCTTTGCCAACAGCCACGTTGGTGCAGCAACAGGTTCAATGACAACCTTTCCAACAACAACGCGGTCAGCAAATTTATTCCTAACGTCAGTCGGGTCCACAAGGTTGAAACGACTAACATGTTACAAGGATGCCATCAGTCAGGTATGGCAACAATAGCGAATCCAATACACTTGTACTTGAGTCTTGTAATTCAGAGTGTATCAGTATATATATGTCATTTGGCTCGTTTGCTTCGCTCAGGTGATTTGGCAATGTACGCAATATATCCATCTACCACGAATTCAATTATATAGAACCACGATATATCATCGGATAAGGCAGAATACATGAGCATGACCGAGTGCCTTTTTTACAAAATATTGTTTTTATGTATTCGCTAATACTGATCAGTAGAACCAAGCCAAAAAGCTCTTACCAAACGACCGATGGAGGTCAGCATCGCTATAAATTGTGTCTTCTCGATAGTTTTAAGCCAATGCTTCATGATTTTGCGACTGACTGAGGGATGCAATGTTATTAAAATATTGGAATATCGCAATGTAGCTGGTAGTACGGAAATCCTTCCTTTTCTTTATCACTAGTCCCGACAGGCAACATTTCGAAGCTTTTCAGTTGTACAAGTCAGGCGCACCGAAAACTGGTCGCCATTCAGTGGACAAACACTGAGAAATATCTATTTATCACCGTATCGGAGTTGTCATTAGCTGGTAAGAAACGTCCGCTCCATGTCCAACCGGTAAAATTCATAACTTTGTTAATCCCCTCTTTGCTATTAATAATGAATCAAAGAATAACATTTTGTTATCCCAGGGAATTAAAGTTACTCAGGTTTGACGCTACAGTATCACATCCGTGTTATTTATTATATAAAGCTCGCCCAGTTGAAAATCTATTATTTCCTTAAACTTGCGCATACTGGATACTTTTTAAGTTTCTTTAACAATCATTCTGTTAGAAAATAGTTTCATTGGTGGCTTCTGATGTCATCTTGTTGCCAAATATTAGTTTATTTTGTAGGTTAACTCGCTGGATGGCTATTATAAATTTTAATATTCACATGTTTTAATTTTGCGCAAAAGGCAATGAGTTTAGTCTGGAGAAAATTGCGGCGATCAAATCAGGAGGCTTGCAAGTACAAATTCATTGCTACGTTTCAGGAACTAATGGTACAATGCTCCGGAACATGGTTAGTGTTTAGTTTTGGTGATTATACCATGCGCCGTAAAGTAGCATAGACATCGCAGGGATTCCACACTTTGGCATTTCAAACTTGACGGCATTGATGGTGCACATATCTGCATCAGCAAATATCTGCGTGCACACGCGCAATTTCGAACATTGTATATATAGCTAAATGCAAGGACCTCTGACCACGTCTTCCAGGTCCGAGTGGCCAGAAGACTGTGTTTAAGGGTACTTTTTCAAATCTTGCTATTGCGAGGTCCTGTGTTTCGTGGTCCATATCTATTCCGAACGTATTGGAGATTGTGTGTTGCAGGGGTGAAAGCTTTTAAATTCCGTCTCCATGTGTGATCAGCCATAACTTCTGAACGACTTAATCGATTTTCATGATCTTGGGCTCATTCGAACCGGAATGTACATCACCGAGCGTTTTTTGATTTGGCGTCCGGTTCTGGGTCAGGGTTCAAAATGTGAGTTTCTTTACCCCATTTTAGTAATGAAAGCAGGGTTGTTTTATTTTAAATTTCGAATTATTTTCTCTGGTTGGTTTTATTTCATAGTAAAACGATAAGCGATGATGCTTCTTTTTTGTTTTTCGATTAAGGCTCCGGTTCTGGAGTTATGGGTTTGACGTATGGAACCTTCATGGTTTATCGACCCAAAATTAAAAAATTTGTTCTTACGTCCTGGGCGGCTGAAATTATCACTTGAGGGTTTTTGGGCATGGGAAATTCATTGCAGGTGTTACTTTTACTCTGTGACTCATGGGTAGAAGGATATGACTCCATGGTTCGGTTCAGAGATCAAAATGACGGTTTTTATCCCATTTTAGTATCCTTTACAGAAGCAAGGTTATTTTTATCTTATCTTTCGCACTTTTTATCTGATTGGTTTTATTTCATAGTAAAATGATAAATGTTGATGCTTCTTTTTGTTTTTCGAATAAGGCTCTGATTCATGTGGTTTGAGGTATGACATCTTCGTAACTTCTCCCAGTTTTTTTTTCAAAATAGACCCTGGGTCCAGCAAATTTCTTTTGGGTCAAGACTTTAAACGCTGGGTCGATACATTTTACACAATAGAGAGAAACGTAATTACGAAACGCAATTTGACGTAATTACAAATATATAAATTATTCTCTGCCTGTCCCAAGCCAGGATAAGCGATGAGGGCCATCCATGAAACCAGCACCAAGCAACTATATACAGATGTAAGCACAAACGGCTGAAAGCCTGCACTTTGTAATAGAATTTATCAACAGACCCTATGTCTCCGAAGCCGAAACTTTCCTGGCTCCAGCAAAATTTTTTTGGGTCCACTTAAAAATATTTGGATCCAGATCCACCTGTGGACCCAAAAATCTTGATTCCTCCCCAAAATTCGAAAATTTGTTCTGACTTCCTGGTCGGCTGAAAAGTTTTATTTGGGGGTTTTCGGGCATGGGAATCTAATTGCGGGTGCTGATTTGCATTCGACGCATGGTTCCATGGATACGGGGGTATGACGCCCCATGGTTCATCGACCCAAAATTCCTAATTTTAGTGTGATCTCCTGGGAGTTTGATAGCTGCACTTGGGGGCTTTCGGGCTTGGAAACTTATTGCCGGTGTTAGTTTTGTTCTAACTTGTGTGATATCCATGTGGACGCAAAAGGTGTAGGTGTACCTTGCTTCACTACGTTCTGCAATCTCGATAGACTTACTAGTGATAGCAACGTCACGTTGAAAAATGGAGGGCACTTCCTAGGCCTCTCCTGGACCACCCTCTGAGCCGGAACACGGTTCGTCGTCTCATTGTTAGAAACTGTTGAGATTCCTATCTCGGCTTCTTTCTGCGTAATCGTGCTTCTGCTTCCAAGCGATTGTTTATTAGGTTTGTTATCAAGTACACTGAACCCGATGGTTTTCATATATAGAGTTTAACTTGCTTGTATTACGTTTTTCCGGTGTTTCAAGTGTTTCTATTACCTAGCTCAATCTCAAAAAATGTTGTTATTCATTTGTTTGGTTATATATTGTATACAGGGCATCAAAAATACTCTATATATAGTTTTTGAATGCTAAATACGATGGTTTACTTTTTTAGAAACCATGCCAAATATTCCATGCGTTTGTCGGACGTTTTCATTGGGTTTAGGGTTGATGATTTCCAGAATATAGTTGCGTTCGGTTGTTAGGTTATATGTTGTATGCAGAGCATCAAGAATGGCGCATATGTTATTGGTTTTTCGATACGCATAATATGGTGGTTTGGTTATCTAGAGACCAGAGACCAGACCTTTCAGTTGGGTTCAGAGTCCACGAACTAGATTTCCAGCATGTTGTCTGAATTCATTTGTTCGGTTACGTATTGTCTGCAGCATGCCATGAATATATAGGTTTTACGGTTGAATTAATACGATAATGTGGTAATATAATATCAAACATGGCTGTACCACGTCAGGGTTTTCAATGGGTTTAAGTCAGGCAGTCAGCGAATTCGGTTTAGCGAAACGATTTTGCCTGTTGTCACTTATTTGGTTGTGGGTTGTTTTTTGATCCTTCAGATGAGGTATTATAGATTTTGTAACAAGGAGAATAAGTGGTGTTGATTAGCTCCTATGAGACCAGGATTATAAGGCTTTAAAGGTTACATACGTTTTTGGGTGCTACATAGGTAGAGCGTAAAGCGTGGAGAATACACATAGTGACCACAATAAATGAAACTTCACTCACTACGTTTCACCTTCGTTTGTAAGATACTGATGTTGAAATTTGGATGTTTGCAATATGTTTACCCCTGGCATGTACAGTGTATCTTACAGACTAAACTTAGCTTAATTTTTAATAACAGTTTTCTTTACTAAAATAACAGGTTCTTTTTTGAAATATCGCGACCTATATTAACAATGACATATGGATTATGCCAAACACATGAACATATTGATTATGCTGAACATTTTAATCTTCACGGTATATATAGAATTTGTTAATTTATTTTTCAAAAGTTATTTTACAGGCACCCCAACAAAATATCAATTGCATGGATTAGAAAACGATCCGGACGGTCTAGCCGGCAGATTGAAACAAAGGTATATAACACTAGATTTAATTTAGATATGTAACGAAAGCTCAGTGTAATTCACCCTCGGGTGTACAACAGTAATGTGCCGTTGTAAATTCCCTTAGTTTGTGACAGGATATATCAAGGAATACCCGGAACCATCCTTTTAAACCTTATCCGGAACGTGGTCTTCCAAATTTATATATAGTAAAAACAGATAAATCAAGATGTGAAGGTACATTTATCACAGGATATATATCAAGGAATAACCGCAACCATCTTTTTATACCGGATCCGGAACCTGGTCTTCCAAATTTATATATATTAAAAAACAGATGACGGAAGAAATGAAGGTACATTAGATTTACAATGTAGTAAAATAACTTTTACATTAAACTTAATGTATTTCGATCTCATTATTGCCTCTCCGGAATTTTAAAGAGACTGCGGAAGCTAATAACTTTTATTTATCGATCAATATGTCTGTTTTTGGGCACCCAGAACAAAGAACTGCCTTCCGTTATACGGTCTTAGATAAATTGCGTCAAACTGAATGCGATTCTAACGCCTGGAGCGTAAACTAAACCATTTCGCTCTGTTTCCAACCGCCCCTCTTTACTGGGCATACGTTTGTTACATGTTATTCCGTAGGAAACATAAAATTATCGGTTTATATAGTTCTAAAATAAAATAAAAGAAGGTATACAATAATTTTATGGTTAGTGGTCACTGACAATGTGTAGGCGAGCGTTGGTTCACCAGTGCTCCTCAGCTACATGATGATGATGGCCTTCTGATCAAAATGGCATAAATGAGATATACTGTGATACTGCTCGCACAGTTTCAATAAATACAGTTCATTACCAAGAATGCAGTTTATGACTGCGTTGTACATATGTTACTATACGCCAATGAAGATTGATTTACAAAGCTTACAAGCGAACTAGCTGTTGCTTGACGCAATTTATGTCTGCCAAGCTTACAGTAAGTACTTCTAGATAATCCATACCTACCGAGTTGAACGGGTTTAATTCTAACACACACCGCAGACCTTTGACTGGGTAGAGTAGCTGCTACAAACATCGACTTGGTTTTGTTTTGTTAACGAACTCCTGCAGGGTCAAGATGAAAAATTCCTACAGAAATAGTGTACTACTTAAGTTTCACGTGGCAATTTGATGAGTTAATCTTTTCTTTTGTTTGATTGTTGTGGAACTCGATCATTGTATATATATTACATGCTTGGGCCACAGCTCAACAAAAATGTGGAAAATTTTAAATGGGACTCAGGTATTTTGCCTTTTGGCGGAACCGCAACTGGAACACGATTTTCGCTGGAAGCGGACTTTATATAAATATATGTATATATCAGGGAATAACTGAAACCGGAACTAGCAACCGGAACCGTCCATTTAAACCGGATCCGGAACCTGGTCTTCGAAACCTATATATAGTAAAACAGATGAAGGAAGAAACGCAGGTACAGTGGATTTAAAATGTGTTAAAAATAACTTTTACATTAAACTTAATGTTTATTATTGCCTTTCTGAAACTTTAAAGAGATTGAGGAAGCTAAATAATGTTTATTTATCTATCAATATGTCAGTCTTTGGACCCGCAGAGCAAAAATGTGTTCCACTATATACCCTTGCGTATATTGCGTCAAAATGAATGTGCTTATAACGCATGCAGTGTAGAATCTACACTTGCGCTCTGTAGAGGAAACACTTTCGCTATGTTTCCAGTCGCTTCTCTTTACTACGCATACGTTTATTACATGTTATTCTGTAGGAAACTTGACATTATTGGTTTATATAGTTCTAAGATATTATAATAGAAGGTATATATACTATAATTTTCTCATCAGCAGCCAGAGACACTGTGTTGGCTAGCGTTTATATGATAATGATGATAACTTTCTAACCACAATGCCATAAATGAGACCAAATGTTATACTGCCCGCACAGTTTCAATGAATACAGTTCATTGCCATGGACGCAGTTTTGATATGGTTATAGCGCATGGAGCGTAGAATAAACACTTTCGCTCTGTAGAAGAATCACTTTCGCTATGTTTCCAGTCGCCTCCCTTTACTACACATACGTTTGTTACATTTTATTCGGTAGGAAACTTGACATTATTGGTTTATATAATACTAAGATATAATAACAGAAGGTATATATACTATAATTTTCAGATCAGCAGCCAAAGACACTGTTTTGGCTAGTGTTTAGATGATAATGATGATAACTTTCTAACCACAATGCTATCAATGAGACATATTATGTTATACGGACGGTTCACTTGTGAAGGTAAACGATGTTAAATCTCCTGCAGCAGGTTTCCTGCAAGGAACGAAGAGCTATAGCTATTCCTTAGGCCAATACTGTACTGTGTTTCAAGCGGAGATCTATGCGATAAAGATGTGTGTAGATAATGTTGTGGATAAAAATGTTCGTAATATGAAAATTTGTGTATTTACAGACAGCCGTGCTGCTATTATGGCACTCGGCGAAGATCACGTTAGGTCAAAGCTAGTTATGACATGTAAAGCAAGTTTGGAAAAATTGACCAGACAGAATGAAGTATTGTTAGTGTGGGTACCTGGTCATAGTAATATTGAAGGTAATGAAAGGGCTGATGAGTTGGCCCGAGCGGGCGGTTCTAAGCGCCCAATCGGGCCTGAACCTATTTTGGCAATCGCCATAACAGAAGTGACTACAATGATAAAGTCATGGCTACATACAAAATTCATTAAAAAATGGACACAAGAGCTAGCGTGCAAGCAGACGAAGAGCATGATAAGTATTCCAGATCATAAACGTGTCAGTTTTCTTATAAGTCTCTCGAAGGACAAACTACGGCAGTGCGTTCAAATAATTACTGGACACAGTTGGTTAAATTACCACCTACATAAGATAAAAATAAAAGAAGAAAAGAAATGTGATCACTGTGATAATGATGAAACATCAGAACACTTTCTGTACAATTGTGAACGCTTTGCAGATAACAGGCGAATAATACTAGGAGATAAAGCACTGAAGAAAGGTAGCTTGAGAGACTGTGTATCAGGAAACTTTGTAAATTTATTATAAGTACAGGGAGGCTAAGGCGCCCTACATAGGAACGCATCACCCATCGACCTCTCAGGTATCTCAAGCCATGGTAACGGTTTTCTCTTTGCTATTTATTACAGATATGAATGGGCTAATGCAATGGGCAAAGATTAATTTTGCCTCCGCATGTTCTCTATGGCCCAATAACTCATTATCTATCTATCTATCTATGCTATAAATGAGACCAACTGTTATACTGCTCGCACAGTTGAATACAGTTCACTGCATGGACGCAGTTTTCATGTGGTTATAACGCATGGAGCATAGAATAAACACTTTCGCTCTGTAAAAGAAACACTTTCGCTATGTTTCCAGTCGCCTCCCTTTACTACACATACGTTTGTTACATGTTATTCTGTAGGAAACTTGACATTATTGGTTTATATAGTTCTAACATAAAATAATAGAAGATATATATACTATAATGTTTTGTTTTGGCTAGCCTTTAGATGATAATGATGATAACTTTCTAACCACAATGCTATAAATGAAACCAACTGTTATACTGCTCGCACAGTTTCAATGAATACAGCTCATTGCCATGGACGCAGTTTTCATGTGGTTATAACGCATGGAGCGCAGAATAAAGATTTTCGCTCTGTAGAAGAAGCACTTTCGCTATGTTTCCAGTCGCCTCCCTTCACTACACATACGTTTGTTACATGTTATTCTGTAGGAAACTTGACATTATTGGTTTATATTGTTCTAAGATAAAATAATAGAAGGTATATATACTATATTTTTCTGCTCAGCATCCAGAGACACTGTGTTGGCTAGCGTTTAGATGATAATAAACTTGACATTATTGGTTTATATAGTTCTAAGATATAATAATAGAAGGTGTATATATATACTATAATTTTCAGATCAGCAGCCAGAGACACTGTTTTGGCTAGCGTTTAGATGATAATGATGATAACTTTCTAACCACAATGCTATAAATGAGACCATCTGTTATACTGCTCGCACAGTTTAAATGAATACAGTTCTTTGCCATGGACGCACTTTCATGTGGTTGTAACACATGGAGCGCAGAATAAAGATTTTCGCTCTGTAGAAGAAACACTTTCGCTATGTTTCCAGTCGCCTCCCTTCACTACACATACGTTTGTTACATGTTATTCTGTAGGAAACTTGACATTATTGGTTTATATTGTTCTAAGATAAAATAATAGGAGGTATAGATGCTATAATTTTCTGCTCAGCATCCAGAGACTGTGTTGGCTAGCGTTTAGATGATAACAAACTTGACATTATTCATTTATATAGTTCTAAGATATAATAATAGAAGGTATATACTATAATTTTCTGATCCGCAGCCAGAGACACTGTGTTGGCTTGCGTTTAGATGATAATGATGATAACTTTCTAACCATAATGCTGTAAATGAGACCAACTGTTATACTGCTCGCACAGTTTCAATGAATACAGTTCATTGCATGGACGCAG
This sequence comes from Trileptium ribeirensis, assembly GCA_030248225.1. Lineage (NCBI taxonomy): Eukaryota > Metazoa > Nematoda > Enoplea > Enoplida > Thoracostomopsidae > Trileptium > Trileptium ribeirensis. Next base: position 16,873 of record JASANE010003800.1, read on the forward strand.
TTTTCATGTGGTTATAACGCATGGAGCGTAGAATAAACACTTTCGCTATGTTTCCAGTCGCCTCCCTTTACTACACATACGTTTGTTACATGTTATTCTGTAGGAAACTTGACATTATTGGTTTATATAGTTCCAAGATATAATAATACAAGGTATATATACTATAATTTCCAGATCAGCGGCCAGGGACACTGTTTTGGCTAGGGTTTAGATGATAATGATGATAACTTTCTAACCACAATGCTATAAATGAGACCAACTGTTATACTGCTCTCACAGTTTCAATGAATACAGTTCATTGCTGTGGACGCAGTTTTCATGTGGTTTTAACGCACGGAGCGTAGAATAAACACTTTCACTCTGTAGAAGAAACACTTTTCGCCTCTCTTTACTACACATACGTTTGTTATATGTTATTCTGTAGGACACTTGACATTATTGGTTTATATAGTTTTAAGATATAATAATAGAAGGTATATATACTATAATGTTTTGATCAGCAGCCAGAGACACTGTTTTGGCTAGCGTTTAGATGATAATGATGATAACTTTCTAACCACAATGCTATAAATGAGACCAACTGTTATACTGCTCGCACGGTTTCAATGAATACAGTTCATTGCCATGGACGCAGTTTTCATGTGGTTATAACGCATGGAGCGTAGAATAAACATTTTCGCTCTGCAGAAGAAACACTTTCGCTATGTTTCCAGTCGCCTCTCTTTACTACGCATACGTTTATTACATGTTATTCTGTAGGAAACATGACATGATTGGTTTATATAGTTCTAAGATAATATAATAGAAGGTATATATACTATAATGTTTTGATCAGCAGCCAGAGACACTGTTTTGGCTACCGTTTAGATGATAATGATGATAACTTTCTAACCACAATGCTATAAATGAGACCAAATGTTACACTGCCCGCACAGTTTCAATGAATACAGTTCATTGCGATGGACGCAGTTTTGATATGGTTATAGAGCATGGAGCGTAGAAGAAACACTTTCGCTATGTTTCCAGTCGCCTCCCTTTACTACACATACGTTTGTTACATGTTATTCTGTAGGAAACTTGACATTATTGCTTTATATGGTTCTAAGATATAATAATATAAGGTATATATACTATAATTTTCAGATCAGCAGCCAGAGACACTGTGTTGGCTAGCGTTTAGATGATAATGATGATAACTTTCTAACCACAATACTATAAATGAGACCAACTGTTATACTGCTCGCACAGATTCAATGAATACAGTTCATTGCATGGACGCAGTTTTCATGTGGTTATAACGCACGGCGCGTAGAATAAACACTTTCGCTCTGTAAAAGAAACACTTTCGCTCTGTAAAAGAAACACTTTCGCTAAGTTTCCAGTCGCCTCCCTTTACTACACATACGTATGTTACATGTTATTCTGTAGGAAACCTGACATTATTGGTTTATATAGTTCTAAGATAAAATAATAGAAGATATATACTATAATGTTTTGTTTTGGCTAGCCTTTAGATGATAATGATGATAACTTTCTAACCACAATGCTATAAATGAGACCAACTGTTATACTGCTCGCACAGTTTCAATGAATACAGTTCATTGCCATGGACGCAGTTTTCATGTGGTTATAACGCATGGAGCACAGAATAAAGATTTTCGCTCAGTAGAATAAACACTTTAGCTATGTTTCCAGTCGCCTCCCTTTACTACGCATACGTTTATTACATGTTATTCTGTAGGAAACTTGACATTATTGGTTTATATAGTTCTAAGATAAAATAATAGAAGATATATAGGTATACTATAATGTTATGTTTTGGCTAGCCTTTAGATGATAATGATGATAACTTTCTGACCACAATGCTATAAATGAAACCAACTGTTATACTGCTCGCACAGTTTCAATGAATACAGTTCATTGCCATGGACGCAGTTTTCATGTGATTATAACGCATGGAGCGCAGAATAGGCTTTCGCTCTGTAGAAGAAACACTTTCGCTATGTTTCCAGTCGCCTCCCTTCACTACACATACGTTTGTTACATGTTATTCTGTAGGAAACTTGACATTATTGGTTTATATTGTTCTAAGATAAAATAATAGAAGGTATATTTACTATAATTTTCTGCTAAGCATCCAGAGACGCTGTGTTGACTAGCGTTTAGATGATAATGATGATAACTTTCTAACCACAATGCTATAAATGAGACCAACTATTACACTGCTCGCACAGTTTAAATGAATACAGTTCTTTGCCATGGACGCAGTTTTCATGTGGTTGTAACGCATGGAGTGTGGAATAAACACTTTCGCTCTGTAGAAGAAACACTTTCGCTATGTTTCCAGTCGCCTCCCTTTACTACACATACGTCTGTTACATGTTATTCTGTAGGAAACATGTATTGGTTTATATTGTTCTAAGATAAAATAATAGAAGGTATATACTATAATTTTCTGCTTAGCATCCAGAGACACTGTGTTGACTAGCGTTTAGATGATAATGATGATAACTTTCTAACCACAATGCTATAAATGAGACCAACTGTTACACTGCTCGCACAGTTTCAATAAATACAGTTCATTGCCATGGACGCAGTTTTCATGTGGTTATAACGCATGGAGCGTAGAATAAACATTTTCGCTCTGCAGAAGAAACACTTTCGCTATGTTTCCAGTCGCCTCCCTTTACTACACATACGTTTGTTACATGTTATTCTGTAGGAAACTTGACATTATTGGTTTATATAGTTCTAAGATATAATAATAGAAGGTATATGTAACAGATCCTTACGGATCGTTACGACGTGGATAATTCTGACCACAGCCTAATGGCAAACTTTTAGCGAAAACCCATAATCCTGACCCCACGATAATGGTCAACTTTTAAAATAAATCTGACCACACCCCAACGGTCAACATTTTTTCGGACAAAAATAATTCTGACCACAGTGCAATGGTCAACATTTTTCGACCACCAATAATTATGTCCACAATGTAATGGACAACATTTTTCCGAGTACCAAAAAATCCCGCCACAGTGTAATGGACAACATTTTAGTGAACACAAAAAATCCTGTCCATAGTGTAATGGTCAACATTTAGTTGAGTTCCCCAATAATCATGACCACGTGTATAGTGGCCAACTTTTCCGAGTTCAGCCCCCAGAGTCTCCCCAAACTGGGACACCCGACGGGAATAGTCCCAAAAGGGTGAGGAACCCACCGTCACCTTACAATACATACATCTATGTAAGCAGAACCGATTGATCGCCTCATTGCGCAAGCAAATATATATACTGAGTTCCTTTATATATACCCATCGACCATAAAGCCCTGTTGTCAGCTCATATATAAACTGCCTAACTGGCACCAAACCATGAACCACGGTATATACGTAAACCAGTACTTGAAACAACTCGCAAGATCAATATAGCTATATAAGTACATAAGTACAACAAATCAGAAATTATCAGGTATACATGTAGATAAGTGAAACAGAACTGAAATCAAGGTATATACGCACGTAATTGGAACAAATTCAATCGCACCATATATCTATATATAGGTAAACGGCATAATTAGGCTCGAAGAGTCCCGCTATGTAACCGACTCGCATTTTTGGTATTTCGGCCTGCACCGCCGACGTCGTTTTTGATCAAAATGGGTATCGTTATTGCTATTTCAGGGATGGATATTTGTCAAGGAATCGTAACCGTATATACAGATATTTGTATCCATCTATTGTAGTGCCCCGATGGCACGCCTTGATATATATATATATTGGCATTGTTATGACTTCTATCATATTATCGTTGGCCATAAAGGCATCATTGGTGTACATACTTGAATTACGTATAATTATCATCGTTATTGTCGTACTTGTGGTGGCCATAAAGGCACGTGTTCAGTATATATATATTATCAGGATAGTATCGTATAATTGTGTACCGTTGAATCGATGTTGTTGTTCGTATATGTGTTTTCAGGTACATGATCTAGCAAACCGATTGGGACATGAATTGTTAACCAGTTGTGTACAGTTGTCGTATATATATTCATACCGTTCATTGTAATTGTACGAGGCCATAAAAGCGCCGCC
>JASANE010003803.1:0-41732 GCA_030248225.1 Trileptium ribeirensis
ATATGTAATTTACTAGAGTTGGTACATATGCTGCTTTGGTATAGATTACATAATTGAGGATTAAAACTATGTCAATCAAATGAATAGCACGGTCTTGGAAATGTTATCCATCAACAACGATGCTAATATCTACCAAAGTCCAAACTGTTTCGCTGCTTGCTATTAGACAAAAAAAACTAAAAACATAACCAACAATGTGCGATGTAATCTATACCGAAGTCCCAAACTGTTTCGTTGCTTGCTATTTTATAGATGCATGATTGAGGATTAAAACTATGTCAATCAAATTAATAGCACGGTCTTGGATAACACGGTTCTGCCATTAGACAACGATGTAATCTATACCAAAGTCCCAAACTGTTTCGCTGCTTGCTATTTTATAGATGCATGATTGAGGATTAAAACTATGTCAATCAAATGAATAGCACGGTCTTGGATAACACGGTTCTGCCATTAGACAACGATGTAATCTATACCAAAGTCCCAAACTGTTTCGCTGCTTGCTATTTTATAGATGCATGATTGAGGATTAAAACTATGTTTATCAAATTAATAGCACGGTCTTGGATGACAAGGTTCTGCCATTAGACAACGATGTAATCTATACCAAAGTCCCAAACTGTTTCGCTGCTTGCTATTTTATAGAAGCATGATTGAGGATTAAAACTATGTCAATCAAATGAATAGCACGGTCTTGGATGACAAGGTTCTGCCATTAGACAACGATGTAATCTATACCAAAGTCCCAAACTGTTTCGCTGCTTGCTATTTTATAGATGCATGATTGAGATTTATAACTGCACGATCTTATAACCCGTTCTCCATTCACAACGATGTCATTTATTCCAAAGCCAACTTGTTTCGCTGCATTTTATAGATGCATGATTGAGGATTAAAACTATGTCTATCAAATTAATAGCACGGTCTTGGATAACAAGGTTCTGCCATTAGACAACGATGTAATCTATACCAAAGTCCCAAACTGTTTCGCTGCTTGCTATTTTATAGATGCATGGATTGAGGATTAAAACTATGTTTATCAAATTAATAGCACGGTCTTGGATGACAAGGTTCTGCCATTAGACAACGATGTAATCTAGCTCTGTGTCATGTATTTTCAAATACGTACTGAAGTGTACATGAGGTTGAGATTTACATGACTAGTAACACATCTTTTTTGGTGTTGATTTTCCGACGGCGTATTCTGCACAGTACGTTTAAGGCTCATATATAAGCACATGAAACCACTTATTTTTTGCCACGTTTTTTACACTGTACCTATACATGAAATCAATACAAAATACGAATTTGCTGATTAACTTAATGTTTGCTTAGCGGAAGGTTTACACTGTTTCCATACCAGTTTATAACGTTGTGTGGGAATATTTGCAGCTGATCTGAATGATTGCTTTACAGTCGCAAACGAGAAGCAAAGTCATAGACGTTTGTGTTAAAGACTGGTTAATCATGACTTGCTACCGGGTGATTCGAAGTTCGGGCTGTGTTTTTGCATATTTTTTTCTTGTCATTAGCTGTGTGTTTGCAAAACCATCTTGAATTACGCTAGAACGCTTTTACTGGGTGCTTGTTTTTGAGAAGAGGTTTCTGTACAACGGCTACGTTGCCGCAGTCATGCCTAAAGCAATCCTGAGGGACATAAGTGGTACCTGCCCATGAAGTTTTCGATATTACCCCTAATCTAGGAGCCCACCCTGGAGTTTATATTGTCATAGAAGAGGTGCGGTGCCTTGATTTATGTGATAATGTGACTGCTGTTTCAGAGAAATCTGGCTGGAGGCCATTGTCACATTCCGTAATTTGGTGGAGACGTTTTCAACCAGGGAGGCTCTTTATAAAAATTTTTTGTTGACCTCGCGCTGGTGTGGTAACAGGACCCTCTGGCTTTGTGGGTACGCAACATGCCTAGCCCTTAGTGTTAGGTTGACGCAACAGTGATTAACTATTGATTGTAAGGGCGTTAAAGAAGTCCGAGCTCAGCCGTAGCAAATACAGATTCTAAATCTCAATGTTAGTAGCTGCCAAAATAATATGTCACGCACCTCAGTGTTACTTGTGCCCCAGTAACAATGCCAGATTGTCTTCTAACTTGTGATAAGGTTGCAATTTCTTGAGTTCTATAAAAATATATGTTTGCTTTTGTCAACGCTGATCCATTGATCGGTTATTTGATTTTCATACTGAATTAGTATTTAAAAGTTGTGACGACGAGATTTTTACTGGTCCAAATATATTTATGGTACTTCAATTAAATGTTGTAGATATAACCAGTATGCACTATATATATCGTGAACAGCGCTCAATCGCTATGCAATGAATAGTTAAATTACGTGTAAACACTTAACGGTTGAAAGAATCGTTAAAAGAAATGCGTAATAGTAAAAGCATATGTTGTTTTAAACACAATTTAGAATGATTTCCGTAAGAATTTTAACAAATACCCTGAATTGCGCTGAAACTTATGCATCATTGCTATCATCCACTGATAGAGGTAAGACCGAGCCTTACTTTTTAGGCTCAGCTCGTTTTCATCGAACAAACAGCTTGGCTCGGTTAAGTGAAATAAAAGGCGCGGCTTGGCTCGTTCCATTCGCCAAAAAAGTAAAAGGCTCGAAAAAGTTCGTTAACAAATTCAGAAACCAGTCTGATTCAAACCAATTTTAGGGAACCGATGTAAGTTTCATAGGCTCGATGCTGGTAAGTGGCCCACGCAAGGTAAAACGCTCAATGCCCACATTTAACATTGCAATTATTTGCTCAGCAGCTTCTCATTGGGTAATGCTGGAATGATAACATATGATATGCACACGCAACTATTTTAATACTAGATATTTTAGGCGTTTCGTCGATTTAGGTATGCACATGCTTTACAGTTTATCCTATAGTTTATATAAATGTCATTCTCTTATCACATATGACCAAAGTAACCTAAGCTGTGATGTGAAGTGCAGGCCATGTCGATCTCGATGTACTGGGCTTTCGCATTAGCCTTAGCTTAGGTCTTTATATGAGCGTTAGAATAAAGATAAGATCTAAATTGAGCGACTAATGACTCCTCCAAAACACCACGAAGACGTCCCCATTATTTTTTTATTTATTTCTCAATTTAGTAGTCCATAAACCAGGGAGGGGTCTGAATTACACCTCCATGAACAACGTTAGAGTGTAATTTGGTGGCAGTTTGAAAATTTAGGTGTTTACGAACCTACGTGGGGTGTAAATTTAGTTGCCCATTTCGGCACACTGCAATTTTTGAAGGTACGCTAGAAGCTCGGCTGGGCACACTGTAATGTTTGAAGGTAGCCTCGAATCTCGGCTCGGCACACTGCAATTTGAAGGTAGGCACGAAGCTTGGCTCGGCACACTGCAATTTTTGAAGGTAGGCTCCAAGCTCGGCACGGCACACTGCAATTTTTGAAGGTAGGCTCGAAGCTCGGCTCGGCACACTGCAATTTTTGAAGGTAGGCTCGAAGCCCGGCTCGGCTCTATCGCTGCGAAATTTATTGCGTACGAAATTTTGAAATCGTAGTGAAGTTTTATGTTTCTACCGAAAATTGCGTGGCCGTAGCCGTAGGTGGTCACCGAGCCATACTCTCCACAATTCCGAATTTTTATAGACCAACCTGTGAATCCGCCGTGAACTAGTTTTTATAAAATTATACTTAAAAACAATATTTGCACATTTAGTGTTATGAATATTTAATTGGTTTTGAAACTTTATACGAAAACCTTGCTGATTAAATTTTTGTTTAAGCCTGAACATTTAGCTGCGATAACAGCTGAACAACTAAAATTGGGACTAGATGAATTTCAGAGGATGTGGGTTTCATATTTCATTATGAATAGCAAAACGAATATAATAGTAGTCCACCATAGGAGCAGGTGGTGCCTTCGTAGTAAAAGCTGTCAAGATATGTCATCTCAGTATGTAACTTAACACTCATCACCGAAGAAAATAATATGACGTCATAATTTGTCGCAAAGCAAACAAGACTTGTGTCAAACATTGCGAAAAAATAAGACGGCAGGCTTTTTAAAGCTTTCATATACGCCGACGAGGCATAATAACTTTTTGATTTTTGGAAAAGATGATATATATCGTTTTGACTTTGAGAAAATATCTGTGTTTTCAGTCGGCAAGCATAATACCTAATCACCAATCTCAGCTTGCTGTAGTGTACATTCAGTTTTTAACTCCTATTTATATATATTCTGCAATAATTCAGCTTATAATCGCTCTTTATATTTCGTTTTAAGAATAAACCGTAGACGTAGTTTTTTGTGACTCGTATTGAAATATATTGCGTAAACTGTTTAGGAATAAGCATACAAATATTATAAATTTATATTTATTTATATAGTTATTTTAGCTTATTTATTTTTATAGAAAATTTACTGTAATAACATGTTTATTTTATATATTTCGAACCGTAAATTTTATATATAAATATATAAAATTTATATATAAATTTATTCAATAAATTTATGTTTAGTTTATTCTATGTCTATTTGTATATTTTATATGTACATGTAAATTAGTGTATCCTTTACTGCACATAGCTTTTACGATGTTTTATATTGTCTCTATTTAAAACATCAGGTTACGAAATTCGACAACAACTGCTCCCTCTCTGTACAATTTAGCAATAATTTTTTATAGCCTACTCAAAGCTCTCATATAACAGCCGTTGCATTTATTATTGGCACGTACCTTCCCCAAATGTTGAAGCTGGATAACACAGACGATTGCTATCTGATGGAATGGTCAAACTTACATGTCTAAATTACTTGGTTCCGCTAATAAAACTTCGCTTTGTAAAAATAATATATTTATTTTCTAATATTTTATAAAATTGAATTCGAAATTGTAGTATTTCAATCGATAATTTATGCACTAGTTGGAGCATTTTAATGTGTAACAAAGTACAATTGAATGTTTCAAAATGATTTTATTTTACTAGCATAAAATAAAACATATAAGCTACCGCGTACTCAAGAAAAGGTTAAAATCCGATATATAATAATATTTTTCTTACTACAATAGCTCAGAATTTGCACAATGCAATATATATATAATACAGGCATAATCAGTAAATGGCATAAATATATAGATATATAATTAAACGTTCCCTGCCCACTGCTGCACGTTTGCTTCAGCCCTTAACGCGAAGTTCGTGTTTAAGGGTTATCGAGTTATATTTATTGCGCGTGTGTTGTTATTCGCTCACTTTGCAAGGTTCTTTGCATATGATGGTTTGCGCATGCCGATTTGCAATAGTACGACCGGGGTTCCATCTTTGACGCCACCTCGAGTTCGTCAAATATTGTACGACAGGCAAATTCATTCGGGCATGAAAGGGTTAAATAAATACAGCGTACCTCATTACATTAACAGATTATGATAAAACATAACTGAGATATTTATTGTGGGTAAATCAACACTAAGCCTTCAAAATCACCTGAAAATAGAGCACTGAATTAAGGTTAGAACCTTATCTAAATCAACAACGCCACCAATATCACAAAGATATCCGTTTCTATATATGTTACATACAAAAGTGAAAGTTTAATTTTTGGGACTAATTAATTTGATTTTGAAAAATAACTGCAAAAGGTCGTTATTTAAAATGAATAGTTACGATGTCATATGGACGTAGGAATATCCAGCTTTGATTCCACACTTATGAAGGTATGAAATTGTGAAAGTTTTTTTAATTTGACATTTAACGCTTTGTTTTCGGACAAGACTTGACGTTTCTATATTGATATTTTACACTTTTTGGTTGCATGTTTATTTGATAAAATTTTGTAATTTCTAAATTTTTATAATTGTATTTTTTAATTTTATTTTATTTTTAGTTTTTTTTAAATTTTATGATTTTTATATTTTCGTCAAATTTTACGCTTTTTTGTGGCATGTGTATACTTAATGAAAGGCAGATGATGTTGATGTAATATATCACAGCAGGCATTCTTTCCATATCGTATTACAATAACATCATCTGCTTCGTTATTACCTTTGTTTGAGGATATATATTTGTTATAATGACTGCTGATTTGTCTCTGAATTTCGGTTTTAATTTATATCGTAGATATGTGAGAGTGAAATTCACATTTAAATATATCGTTGTATATTTGGAATTAAATTTAGAACAAATGTTTTTCTGCAATAGTTTGACGACAATGCCAATTGACGCCAAATCAATATCGCTAGTATTTCTCACCCAATTCCACATTAAACATACCATGAGACAACGGGGGCTTTATGATGATTTATATAGCCTATTTTTGATATTTACCCTCACAAAATCGGCGGCTACAATTTTACCATGCAACGTCATCATAATCATTTCTAATCCCAAATACCCGTTTGGTAACGATTCGATTTCGCCGCGGCAGATAGCCACACATGAATGCTGTGTATGAGCAGCAGTTGCAAACACAACAGCGGTAAACATAAAATTTTAATGAATTATTTACGAAATCAGTTTAGTACTACTACTATCATTGGTGGATTTATTCCGTTTTGTGTTCAATTTCGGTATTGTTATTACGTAGTAGAGCTTTGTATGTTTTGATATAATTTATATGTTAGCTTAGCATAACAATCAATGTTTAGATGTGCTTTTGGGTGATATTGTAATTCTGGCTTCTGAAAAAATCAGGTTAGAGCTCAGAGGGGAATAAAAGACAGTTTTTACTTTTAAATGTTTTGAATTTAGAGTTATATATATATTACACGGCTTCCCTTGCAGGCTAAGTTGGCACCCGCTAATGCCAGTAATCCGAAATTCTAGACCAATACGATACATTAAATGATCTAGGAGTCCAGTGTAAAATTGCATTTAGCATGTTCGCAGTTTTATAGGCCCCGATCGTCAAATATATAACTTGCAGAGGTAATATACAACACAATATTTAGGAATTATCTATATTAATTTATATTAATTTAAGATTTGTACATGTTATTATGGCCATAATGGCTGACATTTTAGATTTGGAAAATACAGTATAAATAGTTGTACAGTATCAAAGTATGGTGGTATGGGTTCTTAAGAAGCTGTTACAAAGCTAAATATTTGTTTTGCTAAAAGTAACTCTAATTCGGTGGTGTAACAATGAAAGCGTTTCGCAAACAAGGTCAACCATTACCAAACCCGCCGACTTCTACCTCAAGCTCCACGTACTGCTCAAATGAACGCCCGAATACCATCAGTACCAATAATGAAAAAATAAACGATTATTCAACAACCCATAAAAATAACTTGTTCGAGGTAGCTTCGGATAGCCCACATGAACGGTTAGCTACTAGCTGCGATAGCGCCCCAAATTATTTACAAGTCCCAGCTGCGTCTGACAGTTCTGGCCTTGGCATTGTGGTTCGCACAAGAGATGCGTCACCGATGCGACCAAATCTGTCGATGCCTTCGTTTAGTGTTCCAGCTGGTGGGATTGCAATGCGGCCATCAATTACAACTGCCCCGATCTCTATGGGTCATAAACTTTCGTCGGTAACGGCTGCGTTTTCTCGACGTATTATGGATGTATCCAGTGACGGATTGCGACATAGCGGCGTTATACAACTGTTCTACATCATTGGATTGATACTGTTTACCGTGCTTGGTGGTGTTATATTTAGGTAACGATAAAATACTGCATTTTATTAAAGTTATATGTTTTATAATCATTATATGATTAAAACTATTATTTTTTACTTTCCCTTTGGCAATATTGTAGCAGTTACATACATCAACAACTCTGAAAGTTTGATCTTTCACAAGGTACTAAGCTTAGACATGGCACATTGTATTAAACTGTTTTAAAAAGCCATATCGACCCACGTATTTAAAAAATACGACAAATCCTCATACAATTTAGCAACAGAAAATCGATAAATGCATGATAGAGCATCCTGTGCTCACATCATTTTTGAACTTGATACAAAACTGTACGTTGATCCGTTGATCATTGTCAATGACAGTTAGTTTTGTTGTTTAATACGATCTCATTACAATATGTATAATTTGTGAACGAGATTGATGATTTTGTTAATTTTTTTCCGTCATCATACTTATTTTTTTGCGATTGAGACTCTGTATATAATAGTAAAATTTTTAATTGGTGTGCATTGGTTGAAAATTAACCGTTTCGAAGCAACATAAGCTCAAAATATGTGTTTAGTTTGAAATTTTTTATAACGAGTAACCTTCTTTGGCTTAAATTTTCACGATGGAAAAAACTTGACGGACCCTCTACTTGTGACAATCATCTCACTATAATAACGCTTCCAAACAAATAATGATGGAGAAATCTAAAGCTGCCGAATAAAATACAATGTTGATATGTGATATCTACTCGGACTACACTACTATTCATGATGTTGAAACTTTCCTAGTTCATTGGCCTTTGTGTTATAGGTATTATTTATAACTGAGGGGGGCAGCAAGACAGGTCAGCCCACTGTTTGCCAGCAAGATGGCCTTAGGTTTTGTAGCAGCTATCGGGTATCACCCTAACGACACTCAAGTCCCTCCCTCCTCCTTACAACGTTCTAGGCTCTCCTTTACTACAATCGAGACGGCTTTACAACATTCTAGGCCTAATTGAGGCCTGAGTCCCACCCAGTTGGGTAGGGGAAGTGCAAAGAGCGGCACTACAGTCACCTACTTTTGAGAAATCCACTGCGTGCCTAAATTGTCAACTCAATAGGGTATTTCATTATCCATCATGTTAGCCCAAATAATCCAAATTTCGCAGTTATTTCGTGGTAACTGGAACGATTCCGGGTTTCATTTACACATACCTTATCCTAGCTTTAGCAGACAACTAGATGCTGTGCTGAGCCCGTCATGTTTAGACCCACTGGCTTCCGCCAAATGGAGCCAAGTATTCCAAAGCTATTATAACAGCGAAATATGCACTGCATTTTGGTACACGAAAGTGCTTTATGACTATCCTGTTGTTTGAGAATATATATATCGGTAATATAGTATGCAGATTATAAGTAGACTTATGTCTTAAGTATGTCTTAAGTCTTGCCAGGACGGAATGTAAAAAGAAAAAACGTATTCTGTAATAAAATATTGCTTAAGTTACTGTTAATTACATATATAAACATGCATATGTTTAAAGGCCGAATGTATCATCTTCAAGCGAAGCAAACACCAAATATCATACAAAGCACAACTGAACAATATTTCACTATCAAAATGTTATAGTTCAATTCTTGGCATGTGCGTGGCCTTCATACCGTATTTCAAACGCTATAGTTATCAGACAATTTTTCAGTGATCCTTGTCTTGGAACTATCATTGAATATATAATTAGAAGTTCCTGCGAAGAAGCAAGTGTTTAGGGAATCCCCGTTTTATGTTTATTCACAATGTTCCTCCATTAATTATAAAATGTTTTCGTGTGCTAAATATACTTAGAAGTACAACATAGGTTAGAAATACGGAAAAAAGATGGTGCCACAGTCGCGAGTCCTCGCGAATACTGGCAATAAGAGGATATTGTATCTAGCGACCAGATGCAAAACATATGTTGTATTTTAGACCCAGGCGTAAAGGCAGCAAACTTCCAAGGGTCATTTGGGGTAGTACTTTTATAGCATCTGATAAATAAGTGTAATGATGATTTGAATGTATTCTGCATAAATATGCCGCCTCTCCGAACATCATGTATATTCAAACCTCGGATATACTGGCATATCCCAGTTGACAAGTTTTAGCAAAAAAGTCTCCCAATATTTATATAGTTAGCACGAGGTTACTATTTCTTTCCATTCTAACTCGTTATTGAATCAGACGCTTGGCGGTACTTCAAAATATTGGATTAATCTAATTCTTATGTTGTACAAAGCTACTGTCGCCTACGCTGATGAACCAAATTTTGGTCACACAGGTTTTATTGCTATACATGCACGGGTTCCAAAATCGCAATGGAGAATAGGGGGTGCTTCAGGGGGCCTTCGGCCTTCCTAGTGGAGATCAGTCGGTCGGTGGGGAACGGAATGTCGTCATGGGAAGCTAAATTGTCAAAATAATTTTGGCACTCAATTTTTCATAATTTTTGTTAATTTTGTCCTGTTTTTGCCAGTATTCACTGGGTTTTTGCCAATTTGCTTCTGATTTGTGCCTATATTTGCCAAAGTTTTCCGCGTGCCTTCGGTGCATTGGTGAGGGTGTGAAACGTCAGGGGGATCACGCTACCTTCCAATGTGGATCGGCCATGCCCCAAGGGAGAGTCCGAGCCCCAGGACTATAATCTCTCATCACCCATCATAATCATGTATGTTTTATTATATAAGTTATGTAAAATATATAATAATATATTTCAGATTTATTGACATGAATGCTGGGGCAGAAGCAATCGAATTACACACTTATCGGTGCTTAGAAATTATCGATAAAGCTTATTCTCAGATTCTGCAAAACTGCTCATCATCGCCTGTGCTAAATCAAGCAATTTCTGATCACGCTAACCAAAACAGCAAGAACAACGTTTCATTGTCGAACAAATGCTCAGAAGCAATACGAGCGGGTTTATATCGGGTTGATCAGTGCCATAAAGAATGCTCACCGGAACTCAACTGTACTAAAACACCGTCATTGCCAATGTCAAATCTTGGAAATGCTATTGTTTTCGCCGCATCAATTTATACTACAATAGGTGGGTTAATATAAATTGTATGTAGGTGTACACGACACGCTTTGAATAAATTTGCATAGCGAGAACGCGTCCAAATATAACACTTTTCTATTCGTTTTTCCTGAAACTTTGTTAATCATGTTTTTGTCACAGCCGTCAGGCTGTGACATTGATTTCACCTTCTGTCAGAGTGTGCATTACAGCTTTAATTGCACTGCACTGCACGTATCTATTATAGTCATAAAAGCATTTTCAGATCCGACCGCTGGAGTCTGCAAGCCAGGCAAAAATGGCATGCAGCAAACGTCTCGGATTTGTTGACTACAATTGAGATGAAAACATTTAGGAATTCCGAGAATTGATGACATCGAAAATTATATTATCAACTTTACCAGGTCTGAATTCATTCTTGCTATTTCATAGATAGCATATTCGCAAACGCTAAAGTCAAATAATTTGACATGTTTCAAAAACCATAATCTATGCATGAACCGCCGTAAAGTTTATATTTAAATAACTATATGTAGTCCAGGCGCATAAATCCTATTGTTAGTAGCAATATGACTGCTGTGACATTCTTCTTTTAAGAAGAAACGTCTTCGTTTTCAAACAAAAGTTCTTGACACATAGTATGTGTTTCCGACAGGGTAGCTTGTCTTGACTAAATTCCAAAACGAACTGTTCGCTATAAATGTTTGTAACATAGCGGTTTGACAGCCAGGCGCTTCGCTGGATTGTTGTGCTTTCGATTATTTTTAAGATCTAGGTGCTCTAAAAATTATATATAAAACAAGTTTGAAGTGCAACGCTAAATAACAGAAGTCTCTTAACTAACTTTTTGCGGACAATCACTTCTTACTAATATATGCTGTGACTGCCGTAGCTATTAAGATGATGTATTTTCTTGCCACGTTGAGTAATAAGATAAAACAAGTTTTGAAGTGCAACGCTAAATAACAGAAGTCTCTTAACTAACTTTTTGCGGACAATCACTTCTTACTAATATATGCTGTGACTGCCGTAGCTATTAAGATGATGTATTTTCTTGCCACGTTGAGTAATAAGTTAGCCAAATATTGTTGATTAAAAAATTCTGCTCTAAAAACATCCATTTGTGCTTCTATACTCAACTGTTTACTATGATATTTGATATGGGCGTTTTTAGAACTTCTTTGTAGGCTTTATTGCAGTACTCGCAACGTTCTTTATACGGGTTTTGACCAACCCGGCGGGGTTTCTTGGGAGTTCCAGCTACCAGGAAGGCAGGAACTAAAGAATTAAATCCATATTATCAATGATGGATTACTGTTATATGTTACTCTTGTTCAGATACACGGGTCTGTTGTATTCTTGATTCCTTGTATTCGCCCAGGAACTTTGGGGTTATATATGTACTAAAGAACTGTAAAGGTGTTACCAAATATACTAGTGGTATCTCGAAAAACGACCATATTATCGCTAACCCTGCTATATAGTTTTATACGAAATTTTCATAATGCATTATTAGTCTGATCATATATATGCACGTTCTAGGTACTAAGAGCGAAATTGGTCTAATTTTAATCCAAAATATATCTTTGTTATCATTTTTATGTTGTGACGAAATGGCTTAATATAACACGAATATAATATGTATTTGCCTCCTAATGCTAAAAATTTTAAATCAAACACGATCGGGCATTGTCAAAAATTACTGAAAAGATATCCGCAAGATGAACCAGCTAGCAATCTAAAACATTGGATTTCAGTTGTTTATTTCACCATAGAAAGAGTTGTTCCGTTTATACTAATATTATACATATGTATATACAAAGCGTCAGCCAATGACGAAGCCACAAGTACAGTCGTACGAGTATACCGTACCGCACAAAACGTAATTACATCACGAAATTATATGGCTAGTACCATGAAATACACGGTATTGCTATAAACACAACTTGGTCTATTTATGCCAATGTTCTTGTTTCTAAGGCTTCAATAAAATCTTCGAGACTGTCTAAGTATATATTCTTACAAAAATACTTAAATCTAGTTCATTCGCGGGATTTGGTGAACTATGGGCGTTTCCAATGTGGTTACTTTTTGATCGAAGGCTATCTTCAACAGCAACAAAAGTTATTTCCGCGGTAACTATTTCAATCTCTGTAAATTGCACACATACTTCCCAACATAGATTGCGTGACAAACTTGGATCGACCGCAATAAAGTCAAAATTATATGGATGTTATCAGCCATGGGCTCAAACAAATTAGCCCAAAGCATCTTTCAACTTGTTGGTTATTTTAGCTTAATTATGCGTAATTTGCAACAGGAATAATTGATGAAAATATAATCTTTGGTGCTGAAGCTTATCGTATTACTGATTTTCGTTAAGCAGGAATAACCAACGACATGTCAGTGCTCAACACCACCTGGGTTTCGATTTACAATCTTGACAAAGTTCAGTATGTCAAAAATATTAAAAAGTCTCCATTTTGTTTGACTGAAGCTTGAACTTTAGAGTTTAAAGAAATAGCAAAATTGGATGACGGATGGACGTGGGCTAAGTCTACTGTCGCATTATGCAGTGTTTTGTAACCCAATTATTACAGTATGGAGGGTATGGTTTCACCGATGTATATGCATTTATTGACGGATTTTTGTGAAAGGCACCAGAAATATAACTTTAAGGTAACGTGAACATATAAATTTAACATCAGGTCTGGGGTAAACGATACGTGTGTTACCGGAAATGAACTGAAATTCGCTCAAATTTTGAACTAAATTTTCCCCAAAACTGAGAGACCCAGTCCATGGGAAGAAGTATTAGAATAACACTAGATAGTGTCCTTAGGTATCTTATGATATCACAAATTAAAGGTTTCGTTTCACATGCAATTTGAACATGTGATGCTGAATATCCCGAATGTAACTGTTAGCAAATTTCAGTTTTCAATGATCAATTAATAGTTGTCGTTCACGAACGGATACTGGTGCAGTTAAATTTATGATCACATTCACACAGAGCTTAAGTAGCATTGTACTAATAGTCACTCCAGTAAAGTTGGTTAAGCCATTACACACAATATATTGTTGCAAATAATATTATAAAGTTTTCATAACGTAAAATGGCCAAAAAAGATTAACAGTAGAATACATGAAAAGAAATGTTTTAAGCTATCGCTGATACCAGCTGACCACGGTTTGCTGATTTATAACGATTAAAAGCTACATCGTGAATTATTTGCGCTACCTTAAATCATAGAAGGCCCTACTACCTACAGCGGCTCGGAATTTTCCAAATAACGACCAATGTGGAAATTTCAGCAACACCAGTCGAACCTGTTAATCTATGTCATATTATGAACACTTAGTTTCGTTTCGTCTTAAAATAGCTATCTTTGTTAATTTAAACCGCAAATAGAAAGTGAGAATAAAATGTTATGTATGCTACGTGTAGTCGTATACGCTATGAAATTTTGGAGCCGTGTCGGTTCACGGATTACAAAGATTTAATACAAATCACCTAAGTTTCATTCAATTTTTCTCTCACAAAATACAGAGTAAAATGGATGTTTCTGATTACATTATTCACGCTAACGAACACTAACCGGGTACTCGAGAACAGGCGGCAGGAGAAGAATGTTCCAATCTGATCAATTTTACTGCTCTATGCTAGGCCAGTATTCTCCGAACGCCTCTTGCAATAAATCATCCAGGCTTCGATACCTGGCGCCATGGTTCACTTTGTCAAAATTTGCGCGATACACAACTTAATTGATGCATTAAAGATAAATTTGTGACTACACCTAACGTTTCGCTGATATCACCTAGAGATCGAAACCCTATGTGGGAAATGAATATCATATCTGAAAGACGTCCAAATTAGCAGAAATCTTAAATATCGTCGAATGACACATTTCAATAAAAGCAGGGATGTATTAAAAAACTTTTGTCGAAGAGTATGTATGACCTCTGGTTATGTTCATGTCATTGCCTTACCCGATGATGTGGTCGTTTTGGGCCTCCCTCTTTCTAGGGATTGCAGCGGATACCGCTGCAAGCTTGTTGCTGCGGGTCTTGGCTGTGCACACGTGCCCAAGTGATTTTGGAGGTACTAGCTATCAGATCGCTTATAAAGAGCGAGCGCATGGGAAGAATAGCAATCATAGGAGGCTGCTAATATTGCTTTAATCTCACTGGTTATTAACGACCTGATAGCTGCTACCCCCCCCCAAGAAACCTTACGGGAAACTGCATTCTTAGCGGGGAGGGTTATAAGCCGAAAAACTACGCATCATCATATAAGCAATAAATACGTGAGTATGATCAAGTGTCGTACTCTTGTGTCAATATTTTCCTTATGGACTCTTGGTAATATAGTAATAATTGTTAAAGTTGCAAAAAAAAGTTAGCTTTTCAGAGTCAGTCTGTTCTTTGCTATTTACTTTACACCCTTGTGCTTTTTATAGGTTATGGGAACATTTATCCAACGACAACCGCGTGTAAAGCTGCAACAATGGTCTATACAGTTATTGGTATACCTTATTTTTTGGCTATTTTACAAGCGGTTGGCCGTTGGCTTCGACTTAATTTTATTAAAATGTGGAATTGGTCTTGGCATAAAGCGTACGAACAATATTGTGTGTGTAAAACTGCTTTACTAAGAACGTGTACGCTGCTGTGTTGCCGTTGTTGTCGTCGTCATTCTGTGTCGTACCATGGCTATAATAAATGTGATAGTTCTACGGAAGCAACTGCGTTAGGCCGTCGACAAAATCGACATCGCCTAACCGTAGAGCATGCCCTTCGAGTTAAATCTCGCCATGTACGATGGTTTCCGTTTGCAATCGGATGCACCGTAGCGTTTGCGTATATTATTATTCAATCACTTCTATTCTTTATTATGATCGGCGGTGAGCTTTCGTATTTCGACTGTTTCTATTTTATACTTATGTCCGTAACATTGGTCGGTTTTGGTGATATATTTCCGTCGAATCCACAAGTTGTCCTGTGTCATTCGATGTTTTTCCTATTTGCAATTTGCCTTATGTCAATGTGCTTTTTTATTCTACAAGAATCGGTTATGAAAGAAGCTGTTCAAACAGCTGATCGCGTTACACAACGCGTTGCTGTTTTACGGCGCCGCGTATCGCGTGAATTTATGGAACCATTTCGTCGAAGCATTAAGTCAAGACAACAACGCAGCCGAAGACGATTGCGTAAGCTGACTGCAGGCGATGGGCTACGAATTTTGAAAACCGGCTATGAATTTGAGGATATCGGCAGTAGTCCTACTGAAGGACATCAGGATCGAAGCTGGATAACAATTCCTTCCGTATTCGTACATCGTAGTCCAAGTGAAACTGACGATACGTGTTCGGATGGCCAAACGCCAACTGGTCCTAATCGTAATCGCTCAGCTAGTGTCGACGTAAGTGCAATCCGTAACAGTAATAGTGCTAACATCAGCAATGTCAGCAACATCAGCAATGTGTATCGCAATCTTGTTAGCAACAAAAACTATCTGACATCAAGTAATGACTTTCAAAAACTAAATGCAATTCAGCAGCTAAATTCTATTGCTAAGCAACGTAATGCTTCTGACAATACACTTTCACCGACAAAAACAGTTTCATTCAGTCCTCCAACATTTCGATCGTTTAATACCGACGGAAGTATTGCCGAAGAGCATAATTTGAACAATAATTATAGTAATAACCCAACAACTATATGGAATTCGAGGATGCATGATGATTTTGAAAGCATTGCTTTCAAGGTTGAAAATCCCGCAGCTGCGCAAGCAAAATTTGACACGCCAAGCAGCAGTTTGCAGCTGAATCACGTAGTTCAACAGAGCTTAGTTCTGAATCTTGACGAAATAACAACCCAGAACAGTAAGAGCATCCAATGTCATTCTGATGAGGCCGCTGATGATCAAAGCTCAACAGGTCGAATGTTTTATCTCCATAATTTGAATACTCAAAATGTTTCATTTCCGGATGATAGGGACGCATCTGACTGCAACAATAATGACGCAAATGAACAGACAAATAACACAAGCTATCAACAATGTGCGTTCGATGAATCTGCTATTTGCAGTTTAAGCGAAAATTTTCAAGCTAGTGCGAATAATGAGGTTAGAAGTGGTAATAAAAATGATGACTTATACGCTACAGACGGCTTAGAAACATTTTTATAACCCCACGTTTTTCCATGTATATATATGTCGCCCGCTCAGTGATAGAATATCTAATATCAGGTGCTATTCTGAAACTTTATGAAGCCTATTGAATTACGCATCTGTCAATATTAATAATAGCAAACAAATTATTCCAGCCATGCAAGAGAAGGCTTTCAATAATCGCAAAAATTTTCAAGCTAGTGCGAATAATGAGGTTAGAGGTGGTAATAAAAATGATGACTTATACACTGCGACGGCTTAGAAACATTTTTATGACCCCACGTTTTTCCATGTATATATATGTCGCCCGCTCAGTGATAGAATATCTAATATCAGGTGCAATTCTGAAACTTTATGAAACCTATTGAATTACGCATCTGTCAATATTAATAATAGCAAACAAATTACTCCAGGTATGCAAGAGAAGGCTTTCAATAATCGCGAAAATTTTCAAGCTAGTGCGAATAATGAGGTTAGAAGTGGTAATAAAAATGATGACTTATACACTGCAGACGGCTTAGAAACATTTTTATGACCCCACGTTTTTCAATGTATATATATGTCGCCCGCTCAGTGATAGAATACCTAATATCAGGTGCAATTCTGAAACTTTATGAAACCTATTGAATTACACATCTGTCAATATTAATAATAGCAAACAAATTACTCAAGGTATGCAAGAGAAGGCTTTCAATAATCGCGAAAATTTTCAAGCTAGTGCGAATAATGAGGTTAGAAGTGGTAATAAAAATGATGACTTATACACTGCGACGGCTTAGAAACATTTTTATGACCCCACGTTTTTCCATGTATATATATGTCGCCCGCTCAGTGATAGAATATCTAATATCAGGTGCAATTCTGAAACTTTATGAAACCTATTGAATTACGCATCTGTCAATATTAATAATAGCAAACAAATTACTCCAGGTATGCAAGAGAAGGCTTTCAATAATCGCGAAAATTTTCAAGCTAGTGCGAATAATGAGGTTAGAAGTGGTAATAAAAATGATGACTTATACACTGCAGACGGCTTAGAAACATTTTTATGACCCCACGTTTTTCAATGTATATATATGTCGCCCGCTCAGTGATAGAATACCTAATATCAGGTGCAATTCTGAAACTTTATGAAACCTATTGAATTACGCATCTGTCAATATTAATAATAGCAAACAAATTACTCCAGGTATGCAAGAGAAGGCTTTCAATAATCGCGAAAATTTTCAAGCTAGTGCGAATAATGAGGTTAGAAGTGGTAATAAAAATGATGACTTATACACTGCAGACGGCTTAGAAACATTTATATGACCCCACGTTTTTCCATGTATATATATCGCCCGCTCAGTGATAAAAGATCTAATATCAGGTGCAATTCTGAAATTTTCCAAAGCCTATTGAATTCCGCATCTGTCAATATTAATAATAGCAAAGAAATGATTCCAAGCATGCAAGAGAAGGCTTTCAATAATCGCACTAACATGCGACGTGTATTTATAGAAAAGTAAACTAGCTAACTTTTTAGAGGCCAACGTTCTATTCCCATCCAAATGATACCGATTCGGCAATGTCAATGTTTTCAACTAGATGCTTCGCTACCTCGTCGAATCTACAACTTAACGTCTGTATTATATAACAAGTAGGAAAGCGGTGCAACGCCAAAAAATTTTTGGAAAGTTTAACATTTCACCAGCATGAAATAAGCACCATAGATATGTCCACAAGCAAGCACTATAGAATTATGGCAAAATCGAATCAACCAATTCATCTAATTTGGCAGTTTATAAAACAACTATGAATATAAATACGGGAATTTTTCCAATTATTCCCTTCTACTGAAGAGATACATAGATGACGGATGTCATTATTGAAACTGCTGGTTGTGAACTAGACAAGGGCTATGAAAACATAGTCAAGTTGGAATAGGCGCTACGCGGTTATTGATAGCAAATGGAACTGTTTCTCTAAGTAGACCGAGTGATCAAGTTAAAAGTTCGAACTAACATTTTTCAGTTGATTTTGATACAGGAATAACCCTAAAACTACGTGTAACCCGTATGTTCACACGCGGTGTCACAATACTGGTCATATCGGCTCACCTGCTACGAAGCTACATATTATAATAGTAAAATGGCAGAGTTTTTGACTAAAATATTGACTTTCTACATGTAAAGCCGTATGCAGTAAGTAATGGGTTGTTAGCTATAGAAATATGCCATATAAAATTTGATACAAAACTTAAATTTGAGCCACCAAGGTTCAGCATATTACCATTCTACAATAATACCAAGCTCCTAAGTCTTGCAAATTCCGAACTACCGTAAAAATCGCACTTTAACAGTGTTCCGAAAAGAGAAACAAAACGCAATAAGCTAAATCCGAATCAGATTTTTAACGCCTAGCTATGTAATGAATAGCCATTATATTAGCCACCACAAGACTAGAATCGAGTAGAAATTGGGTTGGTGCGTCCGCGTCGTAGCGTTCAGGTTGTAAATAGACAAAAACTAGCGAAAAGCACAACTAGATGCTTATATTTTTGGGACAAAATAATATATTGAGTTATCTTTCTTTACTATAAATCTGTGGGTTTAGTACAAAAAGCATGTTTTTATCGAATTTAATGCACTCAAGTCCCAACGATAGTTGGGAAAAATCAAAAGATTGTGCCTAATTTTGGCCCAAAATATCAATCCGGAGTCCGTAAATCCTTATAGCAGAAAACACTTCAGTAGCAATATTTGGAGTATATTTATGCCAAACGACGCTATATTGTTCCGGAAAATTTCTGCTAAGTTACAAATGATCACAACTAAACTTGGATTGATTTTGGAGTGAAAAAGAGGGTTTTTCCAACACTAGCTCCTTAATAGGTGGCGTTAGAGGCGAACATGCATGCATCCATATGCTAACCACTAAATACATCAAATGAAAAATTACTAGTCAACCAGCTTATTCGTTTCTGAATTATAGTTGTTGCAATAAAGTGTTGCTATTTTACATGCAGGCAAAAACTAGCTATGTAATTAATGCAGATAAAACATTTGGACTTAAAAAATTAGTTATAAAAATTTATACATTCAACTAAATATATTTCCATAGAAGTTGAGCTAATGAACGAAATACATAAAGCTCGAAGGGCCGTATCGTTCAAATCCTTTGTGCAAAAACGAGTGTTGATGGTTGCTTGCATTGCGGAGTTTACTTTGAATTCTCATTTCTTTGATGTCTGCTAGAACCTAGATACTGTAAGACGCAACGGTAATAAGACAAACATTTATAGGGTTCGGAAAATGTTTATAACAGATACACATTTCGTCAACGGCAAATAAATATTTTATATAATGTCGCCGATTTTTTGCAGATCGAATTTAATTTTAGAATTTTCAAAAGTTGTGTATAATTTTGCTTCTAATTGTTTTGTTGGAAACTCTAGGTCCTTACCAACCATTAATTCGCATAGCAGTTGCAACGTTAATTTGAAATGTTTAGTAGACGTGTGATAGTTGCGTACACGAAATAATTGATTGCGGCGAAAATCCCATGGACGTCGCTACCTAAATTCATCAGTTTACGCACGTTTGATGCTTGATAGTACAGCTTTCGCGACAGCTATAATAATTATCGAAAATTGTTTATTATATAACTCAGTTATTTAGCTAGCGAGACTTATATTGTATCGATGACACTTTTCCAGATACAGTGGATGACAACCCAACGACCCCAAAGCAACATCTAGTTTTTCCACGTTATATGCATTTAATATTTACCAGTAAAATTTTATAGTAATTAGAATTTAACAAAAACTATATAAAATTACTAAGTTCCACAAGTATATATGACAGTTTGTATTTGTGGTTTGGGATCTATTCGATGCATAAGATCGTAGAAAACCAACTTGGGACGTCTGTTCCGCGTAACGTCAGCGCCCGTAGAGACTCATGATTGGTGACCTCCTATAGAATCGCTACTGATGTACTTGCGATCTGTACCGCTCTAGATTGTACCCATTGGTACGAGTACGCTTCAACAAGTAGTTTACACATATAGCAATAAATCTTGCTTGTGTAACTGATCTTAGACAGTTCATGCTCTATCGTAGAAAGGTCGAAACATAGTTGTGTAATAATCCAGTCGTATATAGTTCGTACATATAGTATATAGTAGAACAGATAGTGTATGAGACACCTCCAAGGTAATTCTTTTACTGACGGTGCTTAGGACATCACACCCAAAAACGTCACTTAAGGCGTGTAAAACAGCATTGTGTAGCTGACACCTAATAACTTTTTCAAAAAATTTACATTGTAATCTACACCATACGATTACATGACACTACTTTTATATACTATCTTCAAATGCAGTCAGATACACTCTGGTCTCAAAGGTACCATGAAATGGATGGTTGCAGAGGTATCCAGGCTGGAGACAACTTCGACATGGTAGGTTCTTTCTAACGTAAAAGCCGCATCAGTTTTGCAAACGAATATTCGGATATTATTATATACATTCTTAACATGACGTATACATAGAAATATATCTATGTTATGATATAAATTTGGCTTTATAATGCTCGCTTCGCTTCAAAAAACACAAGTGCAAAATATTTAAACAAGTTGCAAAGTGTATCTACATTTAAGATAAAATAAGTTTTCACCAGATGAACCTAGGCCAGAATAGCTGTTTAGTGTCATTCAACGTTTCCAGTACAGAGCTGGATTCTATTTGGAATATCCGTAAAAACGCTTATGTATAACATATTGTTGGTAAACGAGTTATTAAAATGTTAGGACACTGTATAAGCTGCAAGCAAAGCTTGTGCTTGTTTGCATGACAACACACCGTGGACTCAAATGCAAAATGTTTGGTACAAATCGAAAACAAAGCCACAGGTTCAATGTTGACAGAAAAAGTCATTCAAAAAAACTGGTAAAAAAGAAATTTAAAACCAATATTCTGAAACACTCGTTTTCTGTTCGCGTTATCGATGCATGGAATTCACTACCTGAGTATGTTGATGGTAAACCATTCATACAATCGTCATGCCTTAATACATTTAAATCGTTATTAAAAAAAGTCAACCTATACCATTTTTTACATTACGACAGAAACCTTTAATCAGATATAAGAGGATTAAACCCTATCTGATTTATTTTTTATTTAATTACTGTATGCTATATGTGTACATTCTTTAAATAAAATCTTGTTGTTGTTGTTGTTGTAAGTAGTTCTCCGCATTAATAATTGAATTATTTATACTTTTGATGAAACGTCGTAACCTGACAGTTCTGGAAAATAAATATTCAACCCTGATTTGATGCAAATTAAATAATGATGTACAGAAGATTTTGTAAAAAAATTCAGTATATATATTTTAGGTATCTATAATTACTGTCGTTTATTGGTTATCTCAGATAGTCTTCCTAATATTGTACGGCTGCTAATCTTTCTGTTACTTTGGTGCTTATTTCTTAAAATTATAAAACAGTATGAACGACCTTTTAATAGCAAATATTTTATTTACCTATTTTAGCTTTGATAATTTATAAATTAAATAGATTTAACAGACGTCATTATATATATATATATTATATCAACTTAAGCTTTTGGATTGACTCCCTAAGAGATTATCAACCAATCACATAAAATTACATTTTAGAACGGTGGCCGGTGGAGCGTGGATCCGGGTACACAATTTGTAGTGTTGTAAATTATAAAATAATTGCTTATATGTATATTTTTAATGTCATCACGATCCACCTGTAAGTCGTGCCGAAATTTCACTATGATTTGAAAGAATATTGGCCGAGTCAAGCGAATGCGATGAAGAAATTTAATTTGGTCTAGAGTTTTTGCTTGGTTTACGTGGGGTACGAGCCTAGACTAATCGTGAAACTGAAGTGAATTTGTACCAAATCAATGATACAATTGTTATTCTTAGCGGTGTTAAGTTGTTTGCGCTCTCGGATGGGATCGGGGACAATATTCAATCAAGACATGTTTCTATTATCGTTGTTGATCTCTTCCGAACAATACCAATCCCAATACGCAAAAAATACTACATCAGTATTGACTGATTATAAGCGGACACTTATGCCGCGCGGATTACATTATCGTGCCTTATCGCTATTATAATGTTTATGAACACTACGTAGCTATATTTTAGTCAAACTAAAAGTGGAGATGCATAAATGAGGGAAATTTAATGGGTTATCCTCATCCCTGAAAGCACTATAACGGGACCATAATACGGACCTTGTAATTATCGTACTAGTTAAAATAAGTGTCACCTATAGCTTCGAAATTTTCGGATTTAAATTATCTTTAAGAGCAAGTGGTGGTGTAGACCATCCACAACCGAAACTAAGAGTCTCGAAACGTACCATGGAACTCACCAAAAGCCCACCATTACCCGAATAAAAGTCCGAATTTGACTGTATCAATTGCATATTTTAAACGCCCAGGGCGACACAAACGCTCTCAAAATCCCCGATTATAGGGACCATAGCTATCTATTGGATTCGTTCCCGGGGCCATCGGAGACCTTGATTGATGGAGGGTGTTGATTAACCCTGATGTTACACGAAAACTTCTATTTTTGGCTAAAAAAATGGGATATAGTGGGCCAACCATTAACTCAATATTGAAATTTTCATTTTCATGAGCAGGCGACTCGCTGGAGAGAAAGCCTGAACCCAGTCCCCACCGCCTGCTCTTATCCAGGCACCCACAAATTAGAACATATTGAAATGGTGCGCTTTTCTCCTTTATATTTGACTGGCTGAAGATATCCTTGCCGACCAGCGCCAGGTTTCGTTGTTTTTGCCTAGCTGCTGTCGTTTGTTTTCGTGGCTGTTAGCTGCCAATGCATGTTGTTCTATATGTATTGTTGTTGCCGACCAGTGGCGTTTATTCTTATGTTGGCTGTATATAAAAGTTTTTGCTAGAAACACATACAAAAAGGTTGCCTTTGTGTGGATATGTTTGTCTATTTTGGCTCGGTTTGAAGTTTAGCAGTCAAAGTCTGTATTTAAGGTGCATTGCTGAACAGTGCCAAGCTTTAGATTTTAATGTTTACATACGTTCAAACTTTTGGGTACGATAAGAGACAAAGCGTAAGGGGGTAGAGACAGGGGTGCTGGAAGACGAAAGCAACAAACCCGCTCTGATATACTGTTTCTTACAAAAGTTTGTTTTTGTGACTAATTTTGGTTTTTTCCTTTTTTCTTTCGGTTTCAGTTCTTCGCGCTTTCGCTCGGCCTAAATTGCCATCCATGCAGCATGAGGGAGGAGGGTTTCGGGTTGTTTCGTTTTTGGCGTAGGAAACCCATAAAGTTCTGTTTAGCCCAGCCGATACTTGATCGTCCCGGCGTTGGGCATATCGTTAGTTGGCTGAAATAATGAAAAACGCAACTTGTTTTATAATACAAACTATATCAATATAGTCCAAATATATACAGTTGCACTGAGAAACTATAGAAGCAGCAGTTGAATTATTATCTAGGAAATATAACGTAATTTCATTTCATTTTGGATTAAATTGGCGTACATCACATTTATAACACAACAACTAACACAGCACCAGCAACAACAAAACTATATGGAATTCAAGGATGCATGATGATTTTGAAAGCATTGCTTTCAAGGTTGAAAATCCCGCAGCTGCGCAACCAAAATTAGACACACCAAGCTGCAGTTTGCAGCTGAATCACGTAGTTCAAGAGAGCGGAGTTCTGAATCTCGACGAAATAACAACCCTGAACAGCAAGAGCATCCAATATCATTCTGATGAGGCCGCTGATGATCAAAGTGAAGTGATCGCATGTTTTATCTCCATATCTTAAATCCTCAAAATGTGTCGTTACCTATATATCAACATTTTCGTAGATGACCGGGCTCCCTGCGACTTCAATAATAATAATGACGAAATTGCACAAACAACTCATAACTCAAGCCAACAACAATATGTGTTCGATGAATCTACGGTTTGCAGTTCAATTATCAATTTTCCGGCCGGTACAAATAACGAAATTGAAGTGAATTTTGGCAATGTTTAATCGTAGAATGGACCAGATGAACCAGTACCTCTATTTCATTTCTTATGAGCAAAATTCGGAGTACAGTTATTTAGAGTAAGGAATCCGTGAGATCACGCTCCCTGAAAATTTTTTAGCGGACAGTGAAGCCGGTGGGGAAGACCTGGTAATAAAACTTATGGAAGAAAAAATTATCTGTGTATAGGTTATTAACGCGATTGAAGTGTAGTCATTTGGACTCACTTGTTCAGTCTAGAGCCCGTTATCTTGTGAACTAAGCTCCTATGCTTATACATGATAACATTTGCGAACTTACAAGGATTACACTTTGACACATATAAGTTCAGCATTTATCAGTTTAGCTAGTATAAACAACAAGAAAGCAAGGTATTCAATCATCTTTATATTAGTGCTGTATTAGTACGATATGTTTTTTAGCTTAGGACCATCATGTACATGCTGTACTGAGTTACAAAAAGGCACAATACGACGCGTGCCTACGGGACATGGGCTCCTACTCTCTAGATTGGTAGAATTGCGAGTTAGACTACTAGTCTATCCTTAAAGCAAGGTATCTTGTGCGACATTCCGAGGGTGGCTTTACGGTGCACGTTTGCTGAAGAGTATTGAAATGCTGCAGATATCGTAAACGTAACAAACAAAAACAAAGTCTCATACCCCACCAAGTTGGCAATAATAAAGAGACGGAAGCTAGCTACCCAAATTTCGCGGGTTAATCCCGCAAAACCATTACGCTTCTGGAAAGGGAATTTAGATTATGCGCCATTTAGGATAGGATGCGTACGCGCGGTCCGAATTACGTCACGGGTTAATCTAAACTAGTTCGAGTGAACAATAGCCCAGCTAGACTATTATGATACAAATTGATAGTTTATCTAGGCTTAATGTGCCAAACGGGGGTCTAGTTAGGCTGTATGTGACAAACTGGGTATGCGACTGAACTGTCGATAAATTTTATTTAGTGTAAATGTTTTCTGTGATAGATAATTTATATTATTACGTTTCTTTTTGTTTTATTATTATTATTTTATTATTTATATCATTTGGGCATCCATTTCAAATTTATTGTGAAGCTGTTTAACCGCGGAACGAAATCTTTAGGTATGTATATACCGTTTTTAATTAGCACTATCTTTGCGGACTGGAATGTATCTGGCTTAAAAACAACGTATTCCAGCTTAACTCTGCGTGACGAATGTCCGGGTCAATTGTCGCTGACAAATACATGGTCTAGCTAGGCTATTCAAATTTATCACAGTACGCGTGACATCTTAGCTAGTTCATTTGGACGCGTGAAATAGTTAAGACCACGTGCACGCATCTTATCATAAATGATGCATTACAGCTTATATATATACTACGCCATGCATCTTTCTTTTTTGCTCAACTGTTAAAAAAGTCAGAGATTCCTGCAGCAGTTGTCTTGTTCACTCAAAAGTCACGCAGTAGCGGAGGAATAATGTAATAATTAATAGTGCCTTTTACCTATGGTAAACCCAACGGTTTATACACAGTTTGTATTTGTGGTTTATGACTGCAGAAGATATTGTAAATTCATTTTGTCTTTTATCGCCCACTAGAACATACTTTTGATTGTAATCGACGATGGTGATCAATAGATTGGCTACTGATTGACGTCTCATATCATTGTAGGGTACGCCAAATATTTACGACTAAACTTCAACAAATTGTTCCTGGTAGTGAATATTTCTTATTTAACTTATTTAGCTGGTCACTTTCTGACTCACAGTGGTAGGAACAAACTTATATGTAAATTTTACAAACGACCTTTGACATGACAGAATGACAAATATCTAAATTATTCAAAACTGTCGTTGGGCCTACTGCACTGAATTTGCCAGAATACACCATTTTTATAAAACAAACTAAAAATAAAATTAACCAATATATCATTGTGTTATGTAGTTGTTGTTGTAGTTATTTACCAACCCAAAGGGCACAGCGCGAGCCCGAATACCCTGATGCTTGCTATTTGATGCAGACCGCATCTACTCAATTGATTTCACAGCCAACTCAATAACCGGAGTAGACAGCGGCATCTGTCTTACGGGAGCAATGGCAATCTTGCTATTAAGCTTGCACTGCGTTTGCCACCGCTGCGAGTTTCTGCTGCCGCACCATTGCCAGCTCTGCCCAGCTTCCGGTATCAATTAATCACCACCCGTTGAGGGAGCTGTTCCCAAATTTGGGACGGCGTGTTTTGTAGTAAACATATATAGTCTGTGCATCTTACTACAGTGTTTCGCCATGTCCTGATAAAGTTGACGTTAGCTCAAAAGAGATTCCGTTCTTTTTTGGTTTATATCTTGTATTGGTTAATATATGGCTAATCTTATTACATAGCTAGGCATCAGAATATCATACTCAGATTTTTTTGAATGAATAACATTAATAAAGTCTAATGCGGCGTTCATGTTATAATGTCCCCGCTGTTTGGAACTTTTGTCCCCTGTAGGCACGACACTACCGTACAGACAGTCAGGGTGACACTCATACTGTAAATCAATTTTCTAGGGTGTACGACACATCCCTATCTACAACAGTTTTTGTTTACAGTGTCGTACACACTCTTAGCTACCAATTTGGCGCGAATTAACTGTAACGGACACTGTATACAGCTAATGCGGTTTCTTAGTACAACTGTTGTATGCAGTGTTTTTCTAATTCTTGATATATGTATTTAGGCCATGTGATGTTGATGAAATAATGCCGCATACTGTCAATAAAACCTCAAGAACACGGTGTGCTTGACACTGTCGACAAATGGCAATACTCCTAGCTAGCTAGCTTTGAAAAAAAATTATTAAAAATATGGGGGTGTCGAAGACACCCTGTTGTTGACAGTGTGTCTGACACTGTGTGGTGTACATAGGTTCCAAACGTTGGGGACCTTATAACGTAAACGCCGCGTAATTTTCACGATAGCTTGGAATTAGCCGACCTGGGCGCTTCTGGTTGCATTTTGATATACAATACACACTGCACAAAACACCAGATTGAAATCTTGTAAAATAGTTATTTCGGATCTATTGATTTTTTCTCATATAGACCTAGGCCATAGCAGCTGCTTAATATCGGTCAGCGTTTCCTATAATAAATTCGGATTATTTGCAATACCCGTAAATGAGAACTTGGATCAAATTTTATTGCAAACTGTACTAAGTATTGCTAAGTAACCGAGTAACTGATAAGTGTTGCAGATAACCGGGCGCTGTATAAGCACCAAACCGTGTTCCTGTTTGGCCAAATAACATCTTTCCGTGGATACAACAGTAAAACATTGACAAATGTTGAAAACAATGTCACAGGTGCAAGGTTGTCATAGAAAAGTAGCTCTTCGCTTTATGCGTCGTTCACAGAGATCTGCGTGCACTAAAAGCACACCCTAAGCTATTGCAAAGACGATATATTTACGTTATGTTATTGCAGAGTGTAAAGCTTTTCTATTTTCGTTCCAACAATAGCGTTGCCCATAAATATAGTTGTTGCAATAACGTTTGCTTTTAGTGCACCTAACAAAGAAACTATATTGTTTGTTGCAACATCAATAGCTTGCTCAATGCCATTGTAGCGACAATAGAATCTAACATAAATGCAGCGACAATCATTTTCTCGTAGCATGTTAGCAACATTAGCATTACGGATATATTTAACTGCAATATAATGCTGGCTTCTATTGCATTAACGATAAAAATTTGGCAGCTATTGTAACGACAATAGCATTTATAAATTAATTTCGTGTTTATATTCATAAATATTAATGTGATTGCTATAAATGTTGGTCAATACCCAATGCTCCTAGGGGAAGGGTAGGAGAGTGAAAAAGACGGCCCTAACTAAAGTAACATGTAAACGTTGCTACTCGAGGCCCCTGTTACAACATTCTAGGCCCCTATCGCCGTCCGAGCCACCCCCTCCAGGGAAAGGGTAGGGGAGTGCAAAGGACGGCCCTAACAAAACCTACATGTAAATGTTGCTACTGGAGGCCCTTACCACATTCAGGATCTCTATCGGGTTACCAGACCCCAAAAGAGAAATGTAGGGACAGTGCAACGGACAACCCTAGCCAAAACTACATTATAAACGTTGCTGCTCAAGGACACCATACAACATTCGGGCCCTTATCAAAACCCGAGCCCCCTAGGAGAAAAGTTAGAAGAATGCAATGGACGGCGTAACTAAAGCAACATGTAAACGTTGCTACTTGAGGCCCCTACACAACATTCGTGGCCTCTATTGGCTTTCGAGCCACCCCCTCAGGGGATAGGAGGTGCGCAAAGGACGGCCTAACTAAAACTGCATGTAAATGTTTCTACTCGAGGCCCCCTTATAACATTCGGTGCCCCTATCCAGACTGGAGGCCTAGCAGGCGAAGGGCGGCGGAAGTGCAAAGAATGACCCTAAACTGTTTGTGTTTTTTATTATAATGACATTATAAATAAGGTTATAAGTCTGCGTTGGCAATGACACTTGCGGGCTAAATTAAAACTCCTATTATGCTGCCCAGTTGGTAGAGGTGGAAGTTTGTGCTCGGGTCTAGCCGTCAGAAGTTTGCAACAAACGCAGACGGGGAATCCAATGGACCCCTCTGTTAAATTTTTAGCGAATTAATTTATTTGACACTGTAATTGATACATTTGGAAAGGGTCGGCGAACCATATTCGGAGCCATAAGGGCCCCGGAAGTGGTCCCACGAAAAATGTTTTACAGCAAAGTTGTAGATCGCAACGATATGACTATGTACAATGGTCTCTGTTGCGTTACATAAAATGTATGACGGTACAGCCTGTGTTTGTAAATATGAGATCCGAAACACTGATACTGCTATAGCTTGATTTGGCAAAGAACCATTAAAAGCCTCTTATTTATAAGTTTGATCATGAAGATGACATCGGAGTTATTCGCGTTCAGTTAACGGAATCATTGGCATTATTCTTCCTAACGAACACAAAAACTATAGGAATGCGTCCATCCGAAGATAAGTTATGAGTTACCCCAAAAAACTTTCACGATTTCTACTCCTTGCGCCCTCCTCAGTGGAAGCTCAGCTCTGTTCGCACTGGAAACATTTCAGTATTTATCTTTATCATATATCAACCCTGCAATTGAAATAGAACAACTCGTAGAATTTTGATTGTGTTGTGTCGCCAAATTAATGTGCTACAATTTATCTCATTGCACAATGTTGAGCAGTTGCTGGCTTCTCTCTTGCACAGTCGTATATTAATATGGTGCACATACAAACTGTAGCTGTTAATATATAATACAGTTCAATTTGTTGCAGTTGATGTTGCTCAAATCGATATAAATTATGTATTGCGAAATAATTATAATTCAACAGCGCTGGTAAACAATGCAACTGCCCGCATTGACTCAGTAATATATTCCCTTATGAAGATTATTTGTAAATTTTGTAAATATATTGCAACTTTTCATGTATATAAATTGATATTCTGATTTGTGACACAATATATCTACAGTTACTATGATGGAAGGTATTGGAGTAACGTTTGCCATGGGTGACATAATCATCCCTCGTGGTGTCCATTTTGCGCAGTGCGTAAACTCTTAAAAAGCCAAATCCGGGACTCCTTTATCATTGGGTACTTCTTGAAGTGCTGTAGTCATCGCGCGATAATAAATCATTTAGCAATAGTGTCAAGATTAAAATAATTTTAATTTGTTTGGGGAAATACACATTTATGCGCCTTGTCGCGTTGCGATCGTAATAATCTATTCTAAAGACATGGTTCCTGTTAGGCAAATATTTTTCCAAACTCCAATTCCGCAGCGCAGCGCTAAACTATTCTGAAGTCCTAATTTCAACATCCGGATATTTCAAATGTTCTATCACAACGGCCAGTCTATGTACCCTACTATACATAAACTACAATTCGCACACACATACAAAATCTGGGTATATTTGAACTACTACATATAATGTCATTCTATGTTAGCACTAGTAAAATTATGCAGTAGCTGATGTTATAATTGTTGTATAATGTAAATAGTAAATGTAAACAAGAATATGGCAAAATTAAAGACATATTTAGTTCTTTTAGAAATTGGCACCAAGGCAAATTTTATATGCGTACAATTGAAATATAGTTATAGAATTGGAAAAATCCAATCGCAGCGTCACGACAACGGCACGTCTTACAACAAATCTGAAGCCAAATTGTAGTTTTCACCAATAACAACGTGATATGATTAAAATCTAATTTTACCGAGGATTATACCACGTAAAAACATATTTTTATCAGAACGTAGTGTAACGCAGTAGAGATTTTGTGTTGTAGGAGTTAAAGCTTTTAAATTCAGTCTGTGTCTGTGATCCGTCATAACTCAGGAACGACTTAACCGATTTTCATGACCTTGGGCTCATTCGAACCGCAAGCGTTTTTTTTGGGGTCCGGTTCCGGGGTCAGGTGTCAAAAAGCGTTTTTAGCTCGTTTTGCCATATTTAGTACCATTCATGAAATCAAGATTATTTTTACCTTAACTTTCGAATTTTGATTTAAGATTAAAATTAAGATTAAAATATCTTATAATTGATTAAAACAGACAAAAGCATTATATATGAAAGAGACTTATAGCCATCTATATGAAACTAAAATATTATACAGCCAGCTTCAAAAAATATTTGCCTCTTACGGACGGCCGTAAGAGACAAAACTACCCCGTTTTAACACGCAATTTTCTGCGAAAGCTGCATAAGTACAGACACTGTTTGCAAATGTTATGACGGTAAACGTTTTTGAAAGGGTCGAGTGGATCCCCCTCAGACTTCTGAGGGCTAGAGCCAAGCTGAACCGGGCTGAGATTTTGTTATACGGTATGGTTATAGCTGTGGCCGTCTGTACAGCAGAGGGGTCGCTACAGGGGATTAAAAGTTACAATGATGGGCTAAAGTGACATGATAATGTGAAAGTCGCATATACAGCAAATATGAAAGGAATCGTGAAATTTTGCATATACAACGAATATGGAAGAAAGCAGCAGCTTACAAGGAGAGCCAAAATTAGTGTAGGGTACCCTGTAGGTAAGCCGATACCCGGTGTCTTGGTATACTAAGCTTAGGCTCATATATAAGACATACACTAAGCCTATTTACTAGCATACCGCATCCCATCATTGTCGTGACATACGACACAGTGTCTGAACATAGTCTACAATCGAGAGATAATTTCACGGCTTTGACAAAATGGTATCATTCCAATTTAAACAAAATTTATTTGGAGTTCGGGAAAAGTTCAAATAATTTTATACTAGTAGCTTGTCTTATCAACAAAGTTGTGGATTCTGAGTGTTAGATTTCTGATGTAATTTACACAAACGTGCACAGCTATATTGAGCGCCAGCTTGCAAACTGAGCCTTATATCAGCCATGTTGTTTGAACAGTTGAGGATATATCCGCTCATTGCGTATAGGGATTCACAATTTTAAGTATAAGTTGCTCTGCTACATGAGACCATGCAGGTAGAGGGGCTGTGTAGAATTGTCATTTTCGTGCATTTCGAGTCCTTTACCCATTTAAACAGTTCTTGTGACCCGTACTCTACATCTTAAAGAGCCTTACGTAAAAACTAATAGTCTTTTACAGAGGCTTATTTGTTCTACACAATTAGACCAAGAACACCCACACAGTTCAAGCAGTTAAGGCGATATTGCCGTTTTATGTTTTTTGGGCTTCTATGGGCCTATTCAAACCCATTTCGATCTAATCCTGCAATATAAATAAAGGTAATAGCAGAGCTCCGTTTGCAGCTACATAGAGATTAAATTGCTCTCAAATTGATATCTGAAATACTCATGGAGCTGGAGCTATTGCAGAAATATCTTAGTGTATTTTGGGTTTCATTAGCCTATTTAAGCGCCGTTTTGAGCCAGATGCTACATGTTAAAAGAGTCCCGCAAAACATTATGTTTAGTGTTATAGAAACTTATTTGCTCTACAAAATGAACCCAATTTGACTCATATATCTACACTGGTTATCGAGAAGCAAAAAATAAATAACGTACTTTTTGGGTAAATTCGCGAACCGGCCTGAGTGCGTTCAGTTTTATATGGGAAATTATATTGAAATCGGGATTAGCTCCCAAATAAATGGTCCAAATAGATATTTCAAGCTTTTAACTGAGCAATCGCGTGAATCATTTACCATAGCCAAAGTTGAGGAATGTGTGTCACCTTAAAACACACAGTAACGGGTACTGTCAAGTTTCACCACTATACACTTAGTTTAAGAATTCTTCGCTTTGTTCGTTTTATTGTCTACACTCAGCATTAAATAACTTTTCTGTAGCCTCAAAATTAGCTTAATTAATTATGTGATGACTAGGATAACACATATGCCACGCCGAATCTCCCGCATTGTGTTGTACAATGGTATAACGTAACGCCACTCCGGGTTACTTCGAGCAAACTTCTAATGAAACGCTATCGTCTCTGACAGTTTATACTTATCGCAGCACAACTTTGGAAAATAAAGTATATATCAATCAATTTTTCTGCGAAACAAATAATTATTTGAACAAGATTTTGCACAAAAAATCAAATATACACTTTGCATTCTTCGTTATCTATAATTACAGTGGAATGGTTATCTAAGATAGCTTCTTGCACTGTATAGTTAATCTCTTTTTTACTATTGTGCTATGTCTAAAATTATATAAAAGTACTAAGACGAGCTTTTCGATCAAATATTTACCTACTAGCATTTTGTATTTTATCGTAACAAATGGAATGTTCGTCATCACCTGACTATACTTTTGATATCCTACGCATTCATTGAAAAACATGCTATTATCCGGATCATTTCTAAGGTTAGATGACTTGCAACAACGAATTTAGTCCAAATTCATCCAGACGTTATTAATATACTGACAATAATACCGCAATCTAGATGATTTAAAAGCTAAAACATTATGCTACGAGGAGTTAAGAAATATCTATAGATGTTTTATTTGATCCAGCGACCGTCGTAGCCTTTGCTTGCCACGCTTTAACCATTGACCTACTCAGGCAAGGTATAAACCAATGACACCGCTCCCTTAAGAAAAAATTCACTAAACTTTTTGAAAAAATATTCGACAGAAGTTCTCTAGTGTTTGTTTACTATAATATACTGCTATCTAAGTAACTGTGTAGACAGCGTCAGGTTATTCACAGCTTTGACGGCGCGAATCTACATCAAAGTAAATATGTATTAGCTTCGGTTCACGCGAATAAGACATCATTGCCAGGCACATATTTTATTATATGAAATCTTTTGATGCGTAATTGATTCAAACAGACCAATCGTTCGTGCACTGCGGACTGTTTGCGTTAACTCAGGTTGTGCTGTGTTACACATTAGTGCATTTTAATCGATCCTTCATTTTGCAATAAACTTATGGTTTCCAGCAATATCTCAAAAATCGCAAAGTGTTGCAGCAAACGTTCCAGAATAACTTAGTATATAAAGTGAATATTATAAACAGTTCCTATGTGGTCTACTTTGATAATTTTCTGAAGTATTGAAATCTTTATTTCTGATTCAGTACGTTTCGTGGTGATCCTGTTTAATATGGAACGTACCACAATTTAAGTATGATTTACACATAACGCCTGGTCTTGCATATACAACCAAATATAGTTGGCGAGCATGATCATCTTTGAGATCAAGAATTGCAGGGTTGTAATCTGCACTTTTACGAAATTTATGTCTGCTACCAGCGTAGACCAAGCGTAAGTATTTTCTTTAGGTTAGGCTGTTTGTTTTAGTACACGTACATTTTCAGGCGATATATTAACCTATTCTTCCTCAAGCTAATCACTAGTTTACACAATCAAAAACAAACTTTTGCATCAGCGAAGAATTGAACCTGGATCGTCCGGCTGCGAGCCTAGTACATTAGTCACTGTGCTATTCAGGACTGTTGTTTGATTTCTTAAGTGATCGAACAACCGCGCGCGTGCAAACTAAGTTAACAAACAGTTTCCAAAATATACGCAGGGTCATATGTGTCAACATGCGCACGAAAGGGTTCACTATAATGGACTACAATTGCTATTTTTGCGGGCTAACAGCGAGATCATGATCACATATTTTATTGGGGTTTATGCTAGCTTCTAAGTATATAATCCGTCATTGTATGCGGCGCCATCAACGGTAAACCATGGTCCAGGTTTCGTAAATATTTAGCATGTTTTTGGCGTTACTAAGTGATCTAAATCAGAATTTCGTTAAGTGATAAAAAATTTTATTATCATGTCTAAAACATAGAAAATAACTAGTCCTACAGTGTTTGCACACAAATAATTAGTAATATCCCCAACTACGCCTAAACTGCGCTAAATTCGAGGGGAATGAACAGTTTTGTTTCAAATCGACAGGCTTATCAGAAAGAAGAATATCCCGTTTCGTGCCTTTTACTACGTTGGCTATATCCAAGCTGAAGATTTCAACTGCGACGGCCAGCCGAATTTTTATTCTTTTCTGCATTATCTTTTGTGCAGGTTTAATATATTAGCAATATTATTACGTAGTGGAATGGTACAAAAATATCTAATTTTGATTATGCTTTTTGTTTTACGTCAAACTTGTTTTGTTCAAGTATCATTAGATTTCAGTTTTCACAGTAGTTGGAAATTCGCCGACCGAGGGGTTTAGTATGATTATTATGCAGAGAAAAATGTAGAATCATGCTTGAATACAACAGATATTAAGCTATATAAAACACCAGCCGGTATAGACCCGTGCCAGTACCGATTCCTGGTACCCAAGAAACAATGCATTTAGTTGCCCCACGCGAAATAGTTCATTAACCTATAAAAGAAGCTATATATTTACTTCCTTGACATCAATTTGATGTCAAAAATCTTACATTCGAAATTTTCATGTCCAATTGTTCTGTCTCTCTGACAAAATCGCGCTAGAAACCAAATCCAGGTTAAAGTTTCGTCCTGAAATAGTGAAATGAGCTTGACATCCCGACCCATAAAAAACCGCATAAAAATCCATAAACGGTTTCAAAAGTTATGGTCAAAAATATGTAACAAACCCAAAACTTGGGCCACACACAGACACACAAACAGACATGCGGCAATTACATTTTAAGATAGTTTAAAGGGAGGTCCCCAATTAGGCGGTACATCCCATTTGCAGAAGTTCGTCGATACTTTCGCCACGTCTTAAAGAAATAAACAAAAAAGTTTGTCAAAATAAATGAAGCAGTTGAAAAATTACATCATGAAAACCAATGAAATGACACTATTTTTTAATTCAATGGGGGTGGTTTGTGAAAAAAGCGTAGGGGATGCTCAGGAATATTGTCACTGCATTCTCATATCGATTTCCTTCCCAACAAAACAACCGCATAAAAATCTATAAAGAGGTTTCAAAAGTTATGGTCAAAAATATGTGACAAACCCAAAACTTGGTGTCTACTGTATAAAATGTTGCAATAAAAGCAATTCGAAATTTGGCGTTGAATGCGTTGTAAATTAAAGGGTTAACCGCTGAGTTAGCGTAACAGAAATAGCCTAAAATTGAGATAAAATGATGCAATAAAAGCAATTCGAAATTTGGCGTTGAATGCGTTGTAAATTAAAGGTTAACTCTGTGAGAAGGGGAGAGAGACTGCTACCCCACAATACTAGCTGCCCGACTTATATAACCCTCACAAATTTGAGAATGGCAGTGTTTTTAGAGCATTCACATGAACTGTAATTAAGCTAAAAACGCCTTACCTATGACATCTACCACGGGTTAACATGAGAACGCAGGGATGTGTCAGTTTTCGTTTATACACTCTTGCTATATTGATACTTATAAACAACAACGATAAAAATTCACAAATGTAAATTTTAAGAAATTTAATAATTGCCTAATGTTTCTCATATTTTTAGCAAATTTAACCTAAAAATGTATTTATTATATAAAAAAATTAAATAAAAAAATAAATATATAAAAAATATGAAGTGAGCAACTAACCTGATATGTAAAATACAACGTTGAATAGCTTTTGAATGAATATCGAATTCCAATTGGTAACGTAGATAATCATAAGACGTTGTATATGAAACGGAAGCCAACATACAAAGAATACCACAACCACGGCAACTAAAAAATAGAAATATCTAAAACATCTTAAAACTCTCAGGTTAAATGTCTAATTAAATGGGCCTCAGACGCCAAAAAGTTTATTATGGGATAACCATTTACTATGAAAAAAAGTTTTTTTTTGGTACAAGTCACAGCTCTCCAAATCCTACCGGCTCCAAAGGTGATTCTAGATTGTTCGCCCGATTCGGGGTGGATAGGTAGGTCTGCTGGGAGCTGATTATAATAAGAAGACCAAGCTTTTGATATATTTAAAAACTCAATTTTTTCCTTAATTTTTGCATGTTTAGTCCAGGTTTTGCAGAAATTTCCTCAATTTTGTAACGATTTGTGCCCATTTCTCTAATTTTTTTTTTCAATTCTTGTCAATTTTCGCAAAATTTTTCACGATGAGCCTCAGAACAGCCTAAATATGGCTTAGCGGTGCGACGTTGAAAGGAGTAACCGCCGACCCTCCTTCCCCGCCCCTATGGAAATGTATGGTCGAAATGTAAAAAAAATGTAATCGACTATGCACGTGAGGTGGGTGTTGTATTTTGCCATCAAAAGCTGATTTTCATTTTTTTCTGAGATCGGAACGTTTATTTTGCCAATTTCCGTGGAGTAGTGCATCCAGAAATTTCTCTTCATGAGGAACAGGCTGTTTTTGCCCAAAAATTTTCAAAGAGTTATTTTTTGGTGAACCCATTTTAATCTTCTTCTGCACGCATATATTGTAATTTTATATCACATGTCTGTAATCTGACAGGAGATGGGAGCGAGGAGCGCTGCCACCATCCTGAACTCGGCCCATCGGCTCAGGTAACCCTGAGGTGCAATATGTTATCTCGTTAGAAAAAAAAACAGCTTAGATAGGAGGGTTCGGTGGGGCAACAGCCCCCACACTTAGGGTTAGTGTATGGCTCACATAAGGACCTAAGCCTAGACTAAGGCTAAGACTTGCGCTTAGTATATTGAAAACGGCATGGCATGCATTATACTATGGCCCCTCAAAGTTACCCTAGCCCGGGAGCCCAGGGTGAACCGACTAGTGATGTCATGTTTTTTGTCACTACGACCTTACCTGTTTTCACAAACTATTTCTACCCTATTGTCATCAACAGTGTGTTTTTATTGGAAATTTTTACTTAATATTATGGTCATGTCGTATATATATTTAATTTATTTACGTGGGTTAAACGTACGCCCACTTCTAACGGGTATTCTTCTCACATTGTCGCGGTAATATTTTCGGTGTTTTATTCTTCCGTTCGCCCTGCTATTACCTTTTGTCTCATTGTTTCTTATATTTGGTCATGTCGTATAATAATATTCCTATTTATTTCTGTGAAACTAAATGTACGTCTAACGGTATTTATTACACATTGTTGCCGTAATATTTTTGATAAAATAAAATTATTAAACATCCGATTCGCAAAACCTGATTATTACCTTTTGTACCCATTAGTTACTTAAAAATTAT
Organism: Trileptium ribeirensis; assembly: GCA_030248225.1. Classification (NCBI taxonomy): domain Eukaryota; kingdom Metazoa; phylum Nematoda; class Enoplea; order Enoplida; family Thoracostomopsidae; genus Trileptium; species Trileptium ribeirensis. The sequence goes on from JASANE010003803.1 coordinate 38,480, forward strand.
GGTCATGTCGTATATATATTAATTTATTTGACCCGGGGGGTAGACAGTCGACTTCAAACATTTATCACAGTTCCAAATTTTCAAAAAAAATTCAGCCAAAAACAACCCCAACAAATATATATTTAATTTATTTACGTGGTGGGGTTAAGAGAGTGCCCAATTTTGAACGGGGTATCTATTTCTCACATTGTTGCTGTAATATTTTCGAGAAAATGTAAATTATCTCTAAGCATTTTCCTATTCGGCAAACCCTACTTATTACCTTTTGTACCCATTAATTTACCCCATTAGTTTACCTAATATTATGGTCATGTCGTATATATATTTAATTTATTTACGTGGGTTATACGTGGTAACTTAATAATGCCGACTCCCACCGTTTTTATTACTGTATATTTCGGAAAAATGCAAATTATTAAACATCCGATTTGCCTAAACTGCTCTAATTTACCTTTTGTGCATTAGTTTACTTAATATTATGGTCATGTCGTATATATATATTTAATTTATTTAATGTGGGTTAATGCCTACTTTAACCGGGTATTATCTCACATTGTTGCTGTAACAGTATATTTTCGAGAAAATGTAAATTAAACATCCCGATTTGTTAAAACCTGATTATTACCTTTTGTACCCCATTAGTTTACTTAATATTACGGTCATGTCGTATATATATTTAAATTTACACACCAACATCTATCTCACAACAAAAACAAAAAACACCGAGGCAAAGTGGTCATGTCGTATATATATTTAATTTATTTAACGTGGGTTAAACGTACGCCCACTTTTAACGGTATTTTATCTCACATTGTTGCTGTAATATTTTCGAGAAACACAGCAACAATGTGAGATAGAATACCTGTTAGAAGTGGGCGTACGTCTAACCCTCGTATATAAATTAAATATATATACGACATGACCATAATATTAGTAGGATGGGTACAAAAGGTAATAATCAGGTTTTGCGAATCGGATGTTTAAATTATTTACATTTTTCTGAAAATATTTACAGCAACAATGTGAGATAGAATACCCGTTAGAAGTGGGCGTACGTTTAACCCACGTAAATAAATTAAATATATATACGACATGACCATAATATTAAGTAAACTAATGGGTACAAAAGGTAATAATCAGGTTTGGCGAATCGGATGTTTAATAATTTGCATTTTCTCGAAAATATTACAGCAACAATGTGAGATAGAATACCAGTTAGAAGTGGGCGTACGTTTAACCCACGTAAATAAATTAAATATATATACGACATGACCATAATATTAAGTAAACTAATGGGTACAAAAGGTAATAATCAGGTTTTGCGAATCGGATGTTTAATAATTTACATTTTCTCGAAAATATTACAGCAACAATGTGAGATAGAATACCCGTTAGAAGTGGGCGTACGTTTAACCCACGTAAATAAATTAAATATATATACGACATGACCATAATATTAAGTAAACTAATGGGTACAAAAGGTAATAATCAGGTTTGGCGAATCGGATGTTTAATAATTTGCATTTTCTCGAAAATATTACAGCAACAATGTGAGATAGAATACCAGTTAGAAGTGGGCGTACGTCTAACCCACGTAAATAAATTAAATATATATACGACATGACCATAATATTAGTAAAAATGGGACAAAGGTAATAATCAGGTTTTGGCGAATCGGATGTTTACATTTTTCGAAAATATTACAGCAACAAGTGACAATAAGACTCGTTAGAAGTGGGCGTACGTTTACCCACGTAAATAAATTAAATATATACGACATGACCATAAATATTAAGTAAAACTAATGAGTACAAAAAGGTAATAATCAGGAGGGGGTTTTTTTCTTTGCGAAGTCGGATGGGGTTTAATAATTTACATTTTCTCGAAAATATTACAGCAACAATGTGAGATAGAATACCCGTTAGAAGTGGGCGTACGTTTAACCCACGTAAATAAATTAAATATATATACGACATGACCATAATATTAAGTAAAAATTTCCAATAAAAACACACTGTTGATGACAATAGGGTAGAAATAGTTTGTGAAAACAGGTAAGGTCGTAGTGACAAAAAACATGACATCACTAGTCGGTTCACCCTGGGCTCCCGGGCTAGGGTAACTTTGAGGGGCCATAGTATAATGCATGCCATGCCGTTTTCAATATACTAAGCGCAAGTCTTAGCCTTAGTCTAGGCCTAGGTCCTTATATAAGGCATACACTAACCCTAAGTGTGGGGGCTGTTGCCCCACCGAACCCTCCTATCTAAGCTGTTTTTTTTTCTAACGAGATAACATATTGCACCTCAGGGTTACCTGAGCCGATGGGCCAAGTTCAGGATGGTGGCAGTGCCCTCTTGCTCCCATCTCCTGTCAGATTACAGACATGTGATATAAAATTACAACAGATGTGCAGAAGAAGAGAAAAATGGGTTCACCAACAAATAACTCTTTGAAATTTGGGCAAAAACAGCCTGTTCCCCATGAAGAGAAATTTCTGGATGCACTACTCCACGGAAATTGGCAAAATAAACGTTCCCATCTCAGAAAAAAATGAAAATCAGCTTTTGATGGCAAAGATAAACACCCACCTCACGTGCATAGTCGATTCCATTTTTTTTACATTTCGATGATACATTTCCATAGGGGGGGGAAGGAGGGTCGTGGTGTTACTCCTTTCAATGTTGTACCGCTAAGCCATATTTAGGCTGTTTTGAGGTCATGGCGGAAAATTTTGCGAAAATTGACAAGAATTGAAAAAAAAAATTAGAGAAATGGGCACAAATCGTTACAAAATTGAGGAAATTTCTGCAAAACCTGGACTAAACATGCAAAAATTAAGGAAAAAAATTGAGTTTTTAAATATATCAAAAGCTCGGTCTTCTTATTTTAATCAGCTCCCAGCAGACCTACCTATCGACTCCGAATCGGGCGAACAAATCTAGAATCACCTTTGGAGCCGTTAGGATTTGGAGAGCTGTGACTTGTACCAAAAAAAAAACTTTTTTTCATAGTAAATGGTTATCTCATAATAAACTTTTTGGCGTCTGAGGCCCATTTAATTAGACATTTAACCTAAGAGTTTTAAGATGTTTTAGATATTTCTATTTTTTAGTTGCTGTGGTTGTGGTATTCTTTGTATGTTGGCTTCCGTTTCATATACAACGTCTTATGATTATCTGATGTTACCAATTGGAATTTAATATTCATTCAAAAGCTATTCTAGGTTGTATTTTACATATCAGGTTAGTTG